>JAGKTI010009636.1:20194-30477 GCA_018397915.1 Birgus latro
TATGTATGTATGTATGTATGTATGTATGTATGTATGTATGTGTGTGTGTGTGTTTGTGCATTTTATCCTTATTCTGTTTTTACTCTCGTCTAACAGCGACAATGACCTCTGTTGTTACGCTGCCAATATCTATTTAATGTAATCACACTATCAATCAATCTACTCCTCACCCATCGGTACCTCCATTCCCCACTAGATGAACTTTTAGCAAAATCTTACTGCCCAACATTCTGCCCCTCCAATCCTCAGTACGTCCTGCACTCCACTCTCCCTCACATGACACCTTCCTTCTTTCATGTTCCCTATATTGATTTTTTTCCTCCATTCTCCCTCCATAAATAACGTATCACCACTATTCCTCTCCTTACAGTGATCCACCCATTCAGATCATCCACCTTCCTTCCACTGGCTCCTGCAATCCCCCTTCTCTAGCACGCCTTTCCCTCAACTCCCTCTCCCTGGTGCCCTCTAACCCTCCCAGCCACTCTCCCTCCCGTCCCTCAAGTACATGGCACTGACACCTCTAATTATCCTCCCCATCACCCTCAATATCCTTCGCCTTTCCGTACCCAACTCCACTTGCGCGCCTGTGTCTCAAGGACTGTG
The DNA here is from genome assembly GCA_018397915.1 of Birgus latro. NCBI lineage: Eukaryota > Metazoa > Arthropoda > Malacostraca > Decapoda > Coenobitidae > Birgus > Birgus latro. The sequence goes on from JAGKTI010009636.1 coordinate 20,801, forward strand.
CCATATCCAAACATGGTCATCAGGCAATAGTTTGAATATTCATCAATTCCTTTATGACCGACTGCCACCTATAAATAAGAGGGGGTTAATCTGGAGACCATTTTAATCCTCTAGAATGTCTGAGTTAACTTGAGTATAAATCGATTATCTTATGACTGACTGCACACCCATGAATAACAAAGGGCTCATCTGGAAACCTTCAAACTCCTCTTGACTGTCTAAATATCCTTCAGCTGAATATGACCGTCTTGTAATTACTTGAAAAAAATAATCTAAATTTCTCTTAAACAAAAGGCAAGAGGATATCCGCCAAGCGATTTTGTTCAGCTGATGAGACACCTCTGATAGTAGAAGGACTACAAACAATATCAATTAACTACATCAGTACTAGAACGCAATTTGATATATTTATATTCTGCTTCTCCTAGACAATTTCGTTTAGCTTAGGAGAGGCCTAAATTAGTACCGTACGTTACATACAGTACATGGGTTAATATGAAAGGACCATGAACGATAAAACGAAAGCTAACTTGACTGTTGTGGATGCGATTTATATTTTTCTCATTAATCAAAATAACGATCACGATACGATATTGTTGACAGATAGATATATAGATAGACAGATAGTTATAGATTGATAGAGAGAGAGAGAAAAAAGTTAAAGCTAATTCAGTCAACCATTTCCCATTTACTAACGCACTGAGATATTAAGATATTTACTGGGCATTCTGTTGATTGTTCTCTTCTGTTCAAACTTTCTTCTTTTTCAGGATCCATGCTCAGTCCTTTGTTGTGAAAAAAAGGTGAAAACGATGATGATGATGGCGTTTGATATCAATTGTAAGAGTAATGTTGTGAATGTAAAGGGCAAGGGTTGTATTAGAGGTCACCCTGCCATTGATCATCAGAAAAGAAATATGCATCCCGTGTGTCGGTAAGCTTTGAAACTAGAAACTGCGGACTTGCATTGTTTACATCAAGCGAGTAACTGACAGTGCAATATTTATGTTACTGACAATATGAGTGGCCCACTGTTTCCAAACCAGAATAATGGATGACGTCTCTCTGGCTTTTCTTGCTTGATGCAGTTTTTATATTTTTTTCAAAACATATTTGAAATTTTAGATCCAGTGGTTTCAGAGGCTTAGAATGATGGAAGAATATTTTCCGCCTCAAACTCGTACGACAGGTCTTCTTTTGTGCTTTCACTTTCCGATTCTGCTTTTCTGTTACTTAGTCATACCCATCTCTTATAACACTAAAAATAGTGCTGGTATACATAGCCTATAGACACCTTTCCATATTATAGAAATCAGCGTCTTAATGTAGCGAGTATAGTATAATTCAGGCCCTTGCAGCCTGTCTCCGCAAAGTTTTCGTTTTGTTAAAGAGGATGAGTGATGTATAATTATCACACAAAAAGTTACTGAGTGTCGAAACAATTGCCAAATGCACTGGAAAAATGTGAATACATGAAAAAAAAAAAAACGTCACTCGAAGTGTTGGATTCAAAATCTGTCATTAATCCATTCCGTACTATGATTATTCACTTATTAAACCACTGTTGTCACGTTTCGACGATTTTATACAGTCCTCCAAAGACCCGTCTGTAATAAAAGTGGTGGCGGAGGAGAGAGAGAAATAATTTTATTTTCTGTACCTTGGTGCTGTGTTCCGGCGTGGCCATAATGTCAACAGGTTAGGGAGGGAATCGAAGCCCCGAGACAGCCGCCAACACCTCGGAAGCCCCGAACCAGAGTATCCCTGTCTACAGCAACCTCTCCTTTCGTATGTTTCTCCGCGTGACTTGCCGGGTGAGGGCAGCTGGAGGGGACCTGGAGAAAGAGAGAGGGATAATGGAACGAGAGAGGGGAAAGTGAAGCAGGACAGGAGAGCGGGAGGATGAAACGAGAGAGGGGTGATTGAAAAGGGGGAGGGGGGGAAGAGTAGAATGGAGATAGAGAATGGTGAGTGGAGGAAGGAGTAGTGGGACAGAACGAGAGAGGGGTGAAACGGAATGAGTGAGGGATTAAAAGGAATGAGAAAAGGGCGATTTTTTTGTAGAACATGAACAGAACAATGAAAAACAAACTAGAAAAAAAAATCCATACACCAGATTACAGGTGTTCTCCGGTCATTAAAAAATCTGTAACGGTTGGACTTGGAGTGGAACAGGAGAGGAGTTTGTGGAACAAAAGAATGGTGGAAGGGAGGTAAACTGAGGGAAGAGATGAACAAAATGGAAATAGAATAATGTGGAATAAAGCAGAAGTGAGGTAAGGAATGGAACAATACTGGATATAACTTGTTGTGGAATGGACATTGACTGAGAGGTGGAGCGGAACTAAAGATGGGGAGTGATGGAACTAGAGAGGGGTGAGTGGAGAGATAGTGGAGAGAGGGATGAGTGGTATGGAACTAGTGTGATGCTGCTTGATGCAAAAGCGAGCGCAGAATGGAACAAAGCTGGAGTGGTGGTGAGAGCTAAGAGATGAATTAAAATAGAAAGGTGGTGAAAAGAAGGAAGAGAGACGAGCTCAGTAGCGAAACAGAGGTGAATTGGAACGACGGAGAGATGACGTGGAGGGAATGGTGGGGGGGGGGTGATCTGGAAGGAACTGGTCCAGGAGTTAGGATGGAGCGAGGGAAGGGTGGAATGGAGCGTGAGAGAACCTGACTGGAACAAGGAGACGACTAGAGGGATGGAGGGAGCAAGAAGGGGTGAGAGGAGGAGAGAAAGGAGTGAATTGAAGCGAGAGAAGGGTGAACCTGAGCGAGAGAAGGATGAACTGAAACGAGGGGCGAACTGGAAAGGGCAAAAGGTGGACTGAGAGGTTCCAAACTTCCAGTATGGGGCTACGGACAGAGGATGGAAAGGAAAGCGGATTGACTCGACCTATATAACTCGTCCATAGATGTATGGACGAGTTATATGGGTCGAGTCATAGGTCCCAGGACTGTTACAGCTGCCAGAGCAAAGTTTTTTCACACGCCTTTTATTTACATAGTTTAATTTTGTAGATACTTTAACTGTCCTGCACATATATATGCAGCAGCAATAATTTGAAGTAATATATAATATGAGAGGAGAGATTTGTACATATTCCTCGGACTTATAATTCACTGTGGTTTAGTAAGTATGGTATAATGGTATGAGAGTATCTAAGCGAATCATCATCATCATCATCCTGACCTCCTTTCCCATCGTAGGGCAGGGTGAGGAGTAGCAACGTCCGGACAGCCCATGTTTGCCCAGTCCAATGGGCCACGCTTCCATCCACCCATCATTCAAGCCCCCGGAATCCTGGATCTATCTGATACGCCAAAAAACATTCACCTCATTCTGTAGCTTCACATAAACGTATCCGATAGAGTCAAATCTAGTGAAAAGAAAAAGAAAAAGTTATTATATCATCATCATCCGGATCTCCTTTCCCATCCTAGAGCAGGCCGAGAATATTATAACAATAATAATTATTTTTATTCTAAATATAAAAGGTAAAGTACAAGTGGAGTGGAGGGAAGGTATTAGGTGAATTTGTGGCTGTTAAACACCTTCAGTACTAGAGGTCTTTGCTAAGCCAGCTAAAATGGTCCGGTGATAGCAACAGTAAGACATAAAAGACGTCTTGGACCTGTTTGGGCTAAAGATGGAATACGTACCGTAGTCGTAAGGCTAATCACTCCCTTTTCTGGCAACATTTATGTGTCTACTTTGTAGGAGCTTTCTTAAGTTCGTCATTTTTCTACTTACGACCTTCAGTCTTTCACATGTAACGCATCCGGTTATCTCGTAATGAGTGTAATCTGAGTTTGTTACTCCTCTATTTGATTTACCAGAAGCAGAAAGGGACAACTTCACGAACCTTTAGTCTGCTTTCTTTCTTAATGAAAGAATGACAACTAATTAAACCTCGTCACTAACAAAGCTACTTTAATATCCTTATGCACTAAAACAAATAACCACCCTTACCTTATTTTTTATAACAGTTGATGTGTAGTGTCTGATCTACAAAAAGAAAATAGACAAAACAAGAGCAGATTCCTTCCCACTTAATAATGACTGTAAATATTTTTTCTCTCCAAAGACCAGGAAAACAATGACTCCAGTGTATATATGATTTCCTGTTTCCTCAGACCACGAGGAAAATGACATTATTTACATATGTGAATTATTACCTTTCTTCCAAAATACAAGGAAAACGACAAATCAGAGTAAAGTAAAAATTCAAAAAGATTCTGTAATATTACCTTTCATCCTCCACATCGCGAATATGGAAGAAAATAGTGCTGATCACATTTTCTTCTTTGCCCGAACCACGAGGAAAATGACAATAAAATGCCAACCTGGGGTTTGAAAGTGTTGAGTCTTTGGAATTAATGTTCTACTGTGTATTACCTTTTTTGCTCCTAAATTTTTTTTAAAATTTACGGATGTTAGGGTGATGTTCTCCTGGATATGTGCGAACTTTTGAAAATGACAAGCACAATGGGGAAGATAAAAAATAAGTTCTCAACAGGGAGGAGTCAAGGCTTTTCGTTCCATTAACTCACCTCCTCTTACTGATTCTCTTCAGCCTATCTTTCTTCGCCGCACTGCTTCATCTTTATCATTTTCCTATGCGACTTCAGTGGCCACTGCTCTTCTAAACTGTCTGCTTGTATCCCTTCTCCACTACAGAGGATTCATAGCGCACGCCTAGCAACACACACACTCCACTTTTCACTCAACTCTCTAATGCAAGAAGTAAATGGTACTCCCAGTCCCTTATGTAGTATGCAACATGTTAGCTCTAGAACTGTCTTCATCTATCTGTATTTACTTCTGCCTATGACCTCCGGTCTTTTAGGCGTAATGTGTCCAGGCATCTCGAAATGAAGGGATCTTGAATATTGCTCTCGTTAACGTACTGTTTTAGGAGGAACAATTTGATTCGGCTTTACTTGCATTAACACACACACACACACACACACACACACACACACACTCACTGGAAAGTTAGTTCACAGCATGGGACAGACCTGCAGCGGCTGTTGCTTGCCTGCAGTTGACGGGTCTGCCCCGCAAGACAGGCCATGTTTACTCAACCACAACCCCAGACTTACATATGTAAGGTTTACTCCGACTTATTTTAAATTTTTTCTCAGAATTTGTAATGATTACCTGAACATAACTAGATTTTACCCCAGTATATTTTACCTCAGTATATGAGAAGTTTATATCATTATGTGTATAAAATCCACCACATATGTAAAATTTACCCTAGTATATGAAAAGTTTACCCCAGTATATGCATAGTTTGTCATCATATATTATGCAAAGTTCCCCCAGTATCTGATATTCACCCCAGTACATGCAAAGTTTCCCCCAGCGTATGTAATACTAATCCCAAAGCGTAAAATTTACACCATTGTAAGTATAACTTAATCAAATACACGAAAGGTTTATCTCCCTATATATACAGTTTACTCGAGTATATTCAAAGCGTTTAGCAGTTTACATAAAAATTACCACACGTATTTGAAAATTTTACCCCGTGTATAATGTATAATTATGTAAGATTTATTGCAATATATTTAAACATTACCCCAGTCTATAAAAAGTTTACCCCAAGATACGTAAATATTATCCCATCATCTGAAACTGTGCTCATGTGAAGCAAACCTTCAGATGCTGCGGTAAATATTACTGGCTAAAGCAATGTATCCACCTGATCATTTTCCTCACAAACTTATTTTTTCCTGTCAATATTAAGTAGTAAAATCATGTAACGATTCACACATGGAACTTTCCTATGACCTTTTCATAGCGAGGACTCCACTTGATTAAATGTATTCATCAAGTTGTGACATTAATACACAAAAAGCTTATCCTGCCGAAAGGGTTCGTAGACATCTCCACAGCACTATTCTTTTTTCCCAAGATATGTATCGCATAAATTCAATAAGATTTTATGGCAGTAGGAACTGTGTAAAAACAGGACAGTTTTGACAGACCGCTGCAGATCCGTGACGATGCCGAGACGTGAGGGATAGTCTGAATCTGACTTTAAGTGGTAAATGGTTCCGAAAGAAATGAAGCTTCACCCTAGCTTCCTGATAACGTTCAATTACGAAACAACTTCACGCTGGTATTTGACTGCATATTAATATCATACAGTCTACGCAAAAATGAGTAGAAGTAGATAATTTCCCAACGTTACTGAACCATGTTATGAGTTTAGTTAAGTATTTATTGGTATAGCACAGTGCGTCGCATATTCCCTTGCATCTCAGGCTGCTAAGTGCACCTCACGTCTGGGCTACGAACTTAAAGATGCCATATCAATATCATTTTGACAACATGCAGTAGTATGATTTGACTGTGATTTAGCAATGTGTGCTAGTATTTTAGATTTTCATTCATGGCTGGTAAATCTTACATTCAGTATAATATAGACTGTTCATTATGTGAATATAACAGCATCATACACCGTGGTAGCCACCTCTGAGCATCAGTAACAGAGACTGTTTCATACTCATTCATGAAATTTTGACGTAAGCAAATACGTAGCGCTACATGTATCACAACTCGAGCTTTTTGCCATATCTACTTCATACCAGGTGTACAATAACTAACAATCGCTTCACCGTCAATAATGAACTTCGCATTTTATTAGCTAGATGTAAAGTGATTTTATTATGCGATTTCTCAGAAAAACTCAGTGCAAAGGCCTAAATAGGATGATTTTCTTAAGATTCGAAGACTGTAAAGTTACTAAATTAGGTTTAGCTTTATTTAACGTTTTACAACACTGTTTTACCCACTACCCTGCCAAAGCCCAGCAGCCAAACAGGTACTAGTGGGTCGGTGGCCAATCCTGCTAAAACTGGTCCAACTATGTACATTGGCGGTAGTTGAGCTGGGAGGCCATAGTTGTTCCCTTTGGCCCTTTGAGCCTACCCCGACATTCCCGGAGTGGAGGCCAGTGTTTATTGGTCCACTTCAAAGAGGCTCAAGGTAATGGAAATTCGGAGTTGCTGCCGTTTCCGATATTTAGTAACTGCGTAACTGTAGGGAGCGATCTTTGTAGCTTAGAGTAATAGGAATTTAAGGAATTTAATAGCGAAGATAAAATTTAGTCACTTTAAAATACGTCGGTGTTTAATGGTTCAGTTTAGAGAATCCAAAGGTGGTTGAAATTCGGAGTTCCTGCCATTTCCGATATTCAGTAGTTACGTAACAGAAGAGAACGACCTTTGTAGCTGAACATAATATTAATTTTAGTCAGTAAAACGAAATTAGCCGCTATACTTCGTGAGGTCTCTCATAAGCTGAATAAAATAATCTAAGAAGAGAAATAAGGCATCATCGTAATGAATGGTATGAAGGACGTTGCTTTAAACCCCTTTCATCCAAGACCTCTCTCAACTCTTTGAATTCGATGAGGTCTAATCTTAGTTTCATACTACCTCTAAATATTATTAACCTCTTCACTTTGATTACATATCCTTCATTTCGTTTTTTATCCTTCAGACGATTTGATTAACCTTCAGAGAGAGACTTTAGACTGGGAGGGTCAGATATCGCCTTCATTATTCCCTTCACTGCATGGATGTTCTTCGTAGATGAACAAAATGAACAGGAAATGGCGAAAATGAAGTGCCAGTATAGGTTATGGGATTGAAGGGTTCACTTTGATGAAACTAGTTGTAGTAACAGGTTTAGCAAGTCTCCATTATCCTCTTCACAACCTTATGTAATGACGTTCTTGGACTGAATAACAACGACTGGCGGTAACAAGGAAAGTCAATAAAAGTCTACTGCTTAATGAAGGAGTTAAATAAAAAAAAATACACAAAATAATCGTTGTTTTTAAAGATACACATGTGGAACACAAAGAGTTTTATTTGCTCCACTGGTTTTTGTTGGGTTAGTGTGCTGGAACGGAAAAATGTATCGCCCCCTCGAGTGCCTTTTACTTCAGGCAAATTAAAAGTTCTTATCCTCTCTTGTAATTGCGATTAACCACTTCAACTCGAGAGCGTTTTTTGCTAATCTTTTTCTGACCTCTACAGCACAGACTGTTTCCTATTCGCCTTGTGAAAAACACTGAGTTGGAAAGGTTAGATATTACGTTTATTGTCCCCTTCAGTACAAGTAAATATAAGGTAAATTTAGGTTTCTTATGTATTTATTCATTTAGTCATCTGTTCTCTTAATTCTTACTATCTGCAGACCGCATTCTATTCAGCTTGTCGAACTCAAGGGGCTACAGTGTCCTCTTTGAACACCTTCAGTTCTCGAAGTCTGTTCTCAGCCGAATAAAGTCCTTTAAAGGCAGCAAGAATAAACAAAACTAGTTACCTATGTACCTTATTGTGTAGCCACAGTAAGGAAGCTCCGACAACTATTTATGGTACTGATTGTCTTTGTAGTTATGCAAATGCTGCTTTTGTGTTCACTGCATAAAATATTCATATGAACACAACACAGATATTTGCACAATTTTGTTGTTGTTAAATATAGTTCAGTGGCGGAAAATAACAAAGCATATGAAAGTTTTTCTTATATTCAGGTGTTTATCAGACCTTTAAATTAATGTATAAATTTTTGCATCATAAAGTGATGCCTTTAATAGTAGTTCAAGGTCATTCATATTTGGAACTTACATTAACCTAAGGTAGTTTCTTGTGTAATGTCAACAAGATCTTAAGACAAAGGTGTGGAAGAAATAAATGATGCATATGTAGCCTACATATTACATTTGATTCAATGACTGGCTAAATGTGTGCTTAAATGTAACCCTATTCCTTTCGGATAATGAGAGGGACACCGGCTATATTTCTGCTACGTTACAGCTTTACGGCTTCTGTGGTTTTCTCTGAAACGTGTTACAAAGATAATACTGAGCAGATTTTAATTCGGTACTCTCCACTAGGATATGCTATATGTCAAAATATTCAGCCAAACTTCTCAGCAAACTTTTTTATCATAGGATTTTCAACCAAATACGCAATTTTTGCACAAAAAATTAGTATATGACCTTCAAAATTAGATCAATGTCATTTATATCTGACACAAGTATTTGGGTTACCTTAGGGTATCTTCCTGTATAATATCATCAAGATCAAAGCAAAAGAAAAAAATCGCAAAGAAAAACAATATTTAACAAAACAATAACCTTCGCCATATGTATGGCGAAGCTTAATTACCTAACTGTAGTGAAGAAAATTGTATATGTTTCACCTTAACGTAGCCATGATTTTGTCGTTTTGCAGTTTGTTTTACGCAGCTAAGTGGCAGAAAAAGGCAATGCTTGGACTCTACATCCTTTCCAAAGCATTTCTTAATGACTAACATCATAGTCTAGAATTAATCTATTGTTACATCTCGGCATTCAAGATATCGAGATGGCAGTTTAGGCCAAGTTAGAGTAAAAGAACATAATTGCTACTTTCTTTCGCTTGCAGAAATGTCCTCTGTAATTTCATTATTATATGAATAAAGGAGTTGATCATCCGAGGACATAATTACGAGTGATTGGGTGATTGACCCGGATCTTTGGTCACGGTTATCATAGTTTCTCTTCCAATTGAATTTCCTTGTTTCTCCTTCTTGAAGCTGCCGACTACATTCATGATGATGATGAGGAGGAGGAGTAGGAGGAGGAAGAGGAGGAGGAGGAAAATTTTGA
>JAGKTI010009637.1:0-27875 GCA_018397915.1 Birgus latro
TCCATCACACCTTTACATTCTCTTACAGTTTATCGTATCGTATGTGAGTGAAAGCAAAACACATCAGGGAAGAATTATATAATGAACATGCCGAGATAACCATAACAGGGTCAGATATAGCAGGCAGGTAAAAAAAAAGGGGGGGAGGGGAAGGGTATGTGATTCCTAACTATTATCACAAGTCTGAATTCATGGCGACTCAATTTCAAATCCTTCAAAATTTATTACCAATCCCCCTTCACCGTAACATACATATAATACATCAACTACATATAGCTGGGTAAATAACGGTAGATTACATTGTTCTTTGATTATCAGTATGCAGTGATGACGTGCTGGAAATTAGACCCCCAAGTCCCCCACTCCCTCAAAAGGAACATCCGTGCCGTAACCTACCTTATCAACAATCTCTTCACGTAATTTGTCTGTATTTAGCATTCCACAGGGCACCAAATCAATAACAATATGTCTATCTAATAATTTTTCACCTAAACAAGGTAAAAAATAATAAAAATAACTCGCAAATTTACGCGACAACCTCCGACGCACCAATTCAAATGTAAACAATGCAAAAGTTAAGAGTATATGAAAAGCACCTGCAAAATATGAAACGCACATCAATATATTACATAATACAGAATAAATCGCCACGGATGAGGCATTGCAACACCCCCAAATTCATCGACAAGACAACCCTATGCTTTACCATGTTATCTATGTGGTTATCTGTATTATTGGCTCTTTTGATGTTTTAGTGATGGTTTTTAGTGCTTTAGATGGATGTTTGCTTTTATCTGTGTCTGTCTATATCTCTGTATATGTAGCTATCTATCTCTGTCTGTCTGTCAATTGTATATCTTTATAAGTGTCTGTCTGTCTCTAGCCACATAACTTAATCTCAGAAGGACTGGTTATCAAATCAGTTCCGTACCACCCTGTTCTTGGCCCTCATGCCGCCCTTTCTACATCTCACACTACCCTCATTCCTATACCTCTCCACCTCAGCCTCAATTTCCCCCTTCATCTCACTCACATACACTCCTGGTTAGTCTCTCATTCTCCATTCTCTCCATATCGCCAAACATTAATCCAGTACTTTGCAAATACTACAATGTTCCTTCACTTCCTCATTTATCTCTATCTCTCCACATGTTTGTCTCAGCTCATTTCCACTCTCCTCACTCTTGACTTCATAAACAAGTAGGGGAAATGTTAGGCAAACTTTCGTATCTATGGGCAGAGAAATGCACCAGGCCTGTCTCACTTTAGAAATATTAGCCAGCAGAGGGAGGTGACAAGAAGAGGTAAAATATTAGGAAAACTTTTGTATCTCATCACATACCAAGCCTCTCTCAGCTTAGGAATATTACCCAACAGGGAGAAGAAGTAGAAGAGGTGAAATATTAGACAAACTTTTATATCTATAGGCTGTGAAATATATCAAACCTCTCAGTTTAGGAATTTTACCCAGCAGGGTGAAGTGACAGGTTGAAGAGATGAAATTTTGGAGGAAAAGTGACAAGTAGAGGAGCCGTAATATTAGGCAGTTATTTGTATTTATGGAATGAGAAATATACCAAGCCTCTCTCGACTCTGGAATATTGGCCAGCAGGGGGAAGTGACACATAGAAGAGGTGGAATATTAGGGAAACTTTTAATACTGACCATCTAAAGTTTTCAAAAATCAGAGGAAAAATTAATACCCATTCCTGTTTTCATGTTATTTATTGTTTCACCAGACAGTGGTTTTTATTCATACATAATAACAATAATATAAATCTTAACGTACATAGGTTTCGCCATCATTAAACTCTGTGCAAGTTATACTGGAGTCCTGCTGGTATCAATACCTTAGCCTGTATTCTTGCTGGGTAAGGAAGCTCCCCAACACCTTTTTCTAAGTGACTCATTTTGTTTATTACATCTTACTCTTTCTGTGTTACATAAATCATTAGTATCAACATAATCTGCAATGATAACATACACACAAAAACATTAATCAGCCATATATAAAAATAAATCGTTAAGGAAGAGGTGCTAGAGAGCTTCCTTATCCGATAAAAATACGAGCTCTTGAATCCAGAGAAGTAAAGGGTGGTTTGTAAACTGCACTCTCCAGACTCGTGAGTTCTGGGGACGGCTCACTCTGCTTTGAAAGGACCAGTAACAAAATGGCAGCTTCATAAACCTACCATACCTTGTTCATCATAACCTGGCCCAGATTTTCATACTTTCGCAGCTCGTTTCACGTAGCTCAGTGGCTGAAAAAGACAATACTATGCCTCTACATCCTTTCCACAGAACTTCTTTGTGACTAGCATCACATTCTAGGGTTCAATCTATTGCTGCAACACACATTCAAGATGGAAAGCAATTTTATGCCAAGTTAGAGTAAAATGCATATTATCATGTGTCAAAATATAAGGCATGACAAAGCACAAAAATGGTTCACATACAAAATTATACAGGGGTGACATTGGTAACACTGACTGAGCCGTACCCGCAACACACGAGAATGGGATGTTATAAGTGGACTATCCTGTATTTTTTTATTGTATTCTTGGTACCTGAACAATTTTATTCAACTGTGAAGAGACATTTCAAACTGGAGGGGTTAGATACCGCCTTTAAAGTTTTTTTTTTTAATAACTAAAAATGATGAGATTATTTCTTTTTAATAATAAAAAATAGCAGATAAAACAAATGTCCTTTCTCCTTATTGTAACCATCTTCATTTCATCAGCATCATCACCATAATCATTAATATCATCATCATCACCCATTATCATTAATCACCAGCCATCACCATCATCATCATCAACACCACCACCATTTTCATCATTACCATCATCATCATCATTAATCACCAGCTGCCATCATCATAATCATCATCATCACCACCACCACCACTACCATCACCACCACCATCATCATCATCATCACTAACATACAATTATCATTACCACCACCATCATCATCACCCCTACCTTCCAAAACCCTTTTATTCTCACAAACCGTTTTTCATCCAACATTCCTGCACCCGCCAAATGATTTTATTGAGCTTAACACACACACATACAAGCCCTTCATTTTACCTGACAAAGATCCCTAACCCCTTCCAGCTCAGGTGATCCCTAACCCCTTCCAGACTCATTCCCACCTCATGACAAGATCCCTAACTCCTTCCAGCTCAGGTGATAGCCAATGTGGACAGACTGGAGGGCTCATTTGACTAGTAACCAAGAAGACTCATTCCTGCCTCAACACAGCAATTCCTTTAGAGGAAACATAGCATTTTTTAAAATTAGATTAGATCAAATTGGGGGAAGGGCTGCAAAATGGCATGGGACAGGGTGACATGGAGGTGATCTGTCTGTAACCACCCCTAACAGGATTAAGGCATCTGGCTGTAGACAGATAGATATATAGACAGACACAGTTAGACAGACAGACAGATAGATTAAAATACAACTGTCTCAGCCTAAAATTTTTCCTCGTTAGACAGACAGACAGATAGATTAAACTACAACTGTCTCAGCCTAAAATTTTTCCTAAGCTGAACAGAGTCATCTGGGGCAGCAATGACTGACTATACCCTTTTCACTTTAACTTGGCCCAGATTTTTGTCCCGTTGCAGCTTACTTCACGTATTTCAGAGGTGGAAAAAGACAATGCTATGACTCCACATCCTTTCCACAGCACTTCTTAATGACTAGAACCAAATTCAAGTGTTAAATCAATTGCTGCAACATGGCATTCAAGGTGGAGAGAGATGGCAACACAGCATTCAAGATGGCAACGCAGTATTCAAGATAGAGAAATGAGAACACAGCATTCAAGATAGAAAAATGGCAACACATCATTCATCGTTTCGTTTTTGAAGGCTCAAACATGCTTGCATGCGTCGGCCTTGGTCACCTAATGGCGGCTCTCCACGCTGCTCGATCCCTGGCAGCCTCCCTGTTCAGTCCCTTAATCCTTAAGTCACACTTAATGACCTCGTCCCATGTCTTTCTCGGTCTACCCCTCCCAACCCCTCCCCCAATATTAACACCTCTCACCCTCTGTACCCAATTATCATCCCCCATCCTCTCCACATGTCCAAACCACCTCAGCCTACATCTCCTCACCACAACACCAATACATTCCAGTCCCATCTTACCTCTCAACTCTTCCATCGTAAACCCAGCCCCCCCAGGCCTGGCAACACAGCATTCAAGAGAGAGAAATGGCAACACAGCATTCAAGATAGAGAAATGGCAACACAGCATTCAAGATAAAGAAATGGCAACACAGCATTCAAGATAGAGGGATAGCATTTTTGGGCCAAATTAGAGTCAAATGCATATAGCACAATCAGAGTAAAAGCACTTAAAAACCTTGTTAGCCTGCATCCCACATTATAGTGCAGTTAGCAATGACATAGATGCCAGATACATTTTATTTTCAACCTGCCATAAAATTATCCTAAAAAAACTCTTTACAATTTAAGTTTATTGATCGGGATTTATTTCTGCAGGAAAAACTAGGCAAGGCGGGTATAAAATATCATGGTTTTTTGCTCACCCTCCAAAACAAATTCTAAGTTATGAGGGGGGAAAATGTTGAGAAATATCATCATAACGGAGACTTTTTTTATTCTCTCACTCTCTCTTTCTCTCTCTTTTCCTACCCGAAGTTTATGATTAATTCTTGTTGTAACTAAGATAATTATGATTTCACAGAACAGACAGTGGCATGGGAATGAAGAATCATCCCATAAGAGTTGTGATGACTTTCTTCTGCAGGATGGATGTCAAAGGAGATCAGTTTCCCAGTTACAGTAGGACTTTATTTTCGTGAGATGGCAGTCAAAGCAGCGCACAGAGTCTTCCCTTGTTTCCAGTTCTACCTGCAAAATAAACAAGTAAATAAATATGATGATAATAATAATAATAATAATAACAAGCCTTAGAGCTGTTATATCTTCCAATAAATCATCATCATCATCCAGACATCCTTGCACATTAACAACCATCAATTCATCAGCCATTAACATAATATCACTCAATATTTACTCAGCTTGTACAATAATATACCAAGTTTATCTCAGCTTAGGAATATCAGACAGGTGAGAAAAGTGACACGTAGAAGAGGAAAATCAACACTTAAGGAACATTTTGTATGATATCCACAGGCAGAGAAACACAGCAAGCATCTCTCAGTGTAGGAATATTAGCAATGGGAAAAATGACAAGTAGGAGAAGGGAGTTAGTAAGCAAACGCTAACATTAACTATACTATTTTACTACTCTCATCCCTTTCCTGTCCACACACACACACACACACACACACACACACACACACCACATCACCCACCAACCCACACACACACACACACACACACACACACACAGGTGCAGAAAGACTTACGAGACCAAATACCGCGTCCAAAGCCTCATAGTCTGTGGTCACTCTTGGAGGGTCGTGTGGCAAGGGTGTCGACATGGCCAGGGCCGTGTAGCTCAATAAACGCCTCCAGGTCGATGGGCACGTTTCCTTTATATGCCAGCCCATTAAGCTTCACCACCTTGGCTGCCAGACACTTTAGACTTAGTTTCTTCTGTGTTCTTAGGATGATTTCTGCTACTCCTGGAAAAAGGAAGACAGGAATGAGGACAACACGAAATACAAGACTTATTGCTGTGTGCTCAGTCAGTGCGAAATTGGAAAGAACGAAATTGAACAAAGAATGTGGAACTGAACGCTAACTTATGAGAACACGTGGTTGATAGAGTATTTTTCTTTCTGATTAGCAAACATTTTCATTCCATTTCATCCCCTAAAACTGTAAAACTCATCTAAGTATACGGCCTTTAGTGATGATGCGGGAATGAGTCTCCTTGGTTACTAGAGGAAGATCTGTTTTTATCTGATGTAACTGGACCAATATTCTTCTCTTAAAAACTTGTATTCTCATCAGTTAAAGACTCCCTAACACCTCAGTGATTTATTTCTGGCTGGTTAATATAAATTTGTCTGTTTTTTATGCTGATTATGGTGGTACCAGGTACTTGAATTATTTCAATGACACAGAAGAGGACAGCAAGTAGTAATAGGCAAAATAAATCACTTAGGAAAAGGTGTTCAGTACAGCTTGGGTATATATAATAAAAATTTCACTGGCACTTCCCTATGGCAGCAGTATGAATCACACAACAGAATACACTTACAGTCAGTCTCTCAAAATAAAATACACAAGAGTCAACATTAACACTCCATTTACAGAAATAACTCAGCAAGGAAATATATTAGCTACAGTTATTTCACATTAACTTGGCCCGGATTTTCATTCTTTAGCAGCTTTTTTCATGGTCTCTCTCTTTTTTTCCCAGCTTAACACCAAATTATTGTATTCAGCTGAGAGAGAGACATGGGAGCCAGTGCGTGTTTCATGCTCTCTCTCTCCACCTACCCGAAGTTGCTGAGTCGAAGGGCGTGGCTCCCATCTGGTTGACTGTGTCCATGTGTGCCCCGTTTTCTATGAGCGCCATGATTATGTTGTGGAGGGTTAGGAAGTCACTGAAATGATGTATTAGGTTGGTAAAATGAGAGACTGAGGTGAGGCAAGAGTTAGAAGAGGAGTTAATAGGCAAATATCACTATCATCTCAACAATCATCACTGTTGTCACTGTCATCATCATTATTACCATCATTATCATCACTGCCACCACTGCTACCACCACCACCATCATCATCACCACTATTATAACAATCAATATCATTATCATCACCAATATCTTAGTCACATTTCTAGCTGATAAATGGGATAGGTAAAAAAGTCACTGCAATGAAAGTCTAGATATAAATGAAACAAATACGACTACTACAATACCTAGCTACTACTACCACCACAATAACTAAAACTACAACTACTACTACTACAATATCTACCACTACCAGCACAACTACTACTACACATGCACTTCTCCTATCCCAGCCCTAATCACTACCACTACCCACCTAATTGGCTTCTGATATGGAACAATAAGATGCAGTGGAGTGTTTCGGTTGTTGTCCATGCAGTTGACGTCGGCACCACACGCTATTAGTAATTTCGTGGTCATTGCACACGGAAACCTGAAATAAAAAACAATACATGAACCTGAAATTTCTCCTCTGAAGTGTGGTAAGGCTTTCTAATTCAGTATTTATTCTGATTCGTAGTTTTTTTACACAGTATATTCCCCATGTACAGAAATAACAGTGATTAGATGGGTGTGTAGTGAGCCCCTCAATGCCAGGCCTGGGGAAGGGGAGTAGGACTGCAATTGAGAAGTTAAGAGGAAGGATGGAACTGGAGTGTATTGGTGTTGTGATGAGGAGGGGTCGACTGAGATGGTTTGGGTATGTGGAGAGGATGGAGGAAGACAATTGGATGCGGAGGGGAGAATTATGAACACTGGGGGCAGGGTTGCAAGTGGCAGACTGAAAGACCTGGGACAAGGTCATATAGTGCGACCTCAGGGATAAGGGACTGAATAGGGAGGCTGCCAGAGATTGAGCAGTCTGGAGCCTTTATAAATGATAGAAAACGATATGAACAACATCTATTTATGGGACGAAAACCAACCCAAGGCACTATCCTCTCCCAGCATTGATACATCCCTCCCTCCTCCTCCTCTCCCCTCTCACCTGCAGATATGGTTGGTGTGGAAATCATCAACGGGTGTTTCTGGGTTAACGGCAAGGTGCAGCAGCGTCTGGCCCGTGCGCGTCCTGGCATCAACACGCACTAGACTGGAAAGAAAACACAGGATAAAAAAGACTGTTGTCTAATACAGTAAACCCTGGCTATGATGGATTAATTGAGGGGAACTCTAATACAAGAAAACTGATAATCTGTGTGGTGGACTGGGGGCTGTGTGGTGGTCTGAGCATATAGTGTGGTGGATTTGGGGTAGTGTGGTGGATTTGAGGTAGTGTGGTGGATTTAACATAGACAGTGTGGTGGACTGGAGGAAGTACGGTGGATCTGAGGAAGTGTGGTGGATTTAACACAGACAGTGTGGTGCAATTGATGTCACATACCCATAAACAGTGTGGTGAATTTGGGACTCCTTTTCCACCATGGCAGGGACCTGGTGTGCGCCCCTACCATTATCACTACCATCGTTGCCGCGCACCATGAACGCCACCACTCTCATGCCACCCTGCAACCCCCCCATGCCACCATTGTCACCACCACCGTCACTGCTGAACTGGGATGATCGTCCTTTGGCTACGCACATCACTATCATTATCAGGTACAGGGCAGTGATCATGTTGCTTTCCATTTCCTCCTGCAGAGAAAAATACAACAGAATTACACTGGCAACTTAAAGAAATCTCTGGGTAAATTCTGCACTATTTAAACAGTGTGAAGCTCAAACACAAAGATGAAGGTGCTCTATGGTACAATGTTATTCAACCTGTCATTATTATATCAGCTCTATTTTAATTCTTACAGAACAATCATAAACTTCAACAACTCCTTAGGACTAAATCTTTATGAGTCACACCTGGCTGGAAAACCTTAACCCACTAAACCACCTGGCATCTAAAATTGCATAAGGGCAACAGAGGTACATGGCTGACACTGTGTCTACATCTTGGTGTGGCATGTGCTGTGCAGCATCCCATTATGCATGTTATGGTGCTATGTGTTATGTTGTTACCGGTATGTTATATGTGTTGTGTGTTATGTTTTGTTATGCTGTTGTTATGTGTGTTATGTTTTGTTACGAGTATTATGAGTTATGCTGTCGTTGTGTGTGTTACGTTAACCTGGGCACATGTCACCTGATGTGCTAGCATGATCCAAGGTCTTTAAATGTAACTTAGCACTATCACTCACTGCAGAGTCACCTAAAACTAGCACTACATCACATGAGAGGATGGTTACCCACCTTAATATTATCCACATCATCCTTAGGGCCGGGACACTGTATTTTCTCCTTGTTTCTTCGCAGTTCCAGTACCGTCGCGCTCAACACCTCCTGCACCGCCTCAAAGTCAAGCTGGACGCCAACGTGAAGCATTTGCGAGAACACCTGCCATGGATTTTTGACAATTAGGAGGCTTGCTATCAACTGAAAGAACTTGGCAACTCCTAAATCTTCCATCTATCTATCACTCCTACATCTTCTATCTATCTATCTATCACTTCTACACCTTCTATCTATCTATCTGCCTAAATTGCCAGATGCTTCAATCCTACAGGGGGTGGCCACATGCAAATCAACTCCACATTGGCACGTCCCCTGCCATTTTGCTCCCTTTTAAACATACCTGAACAAATCTTATGATGCCATTTAAACATACCTGTGCACTTCTTAGGAAGCTCATTAAACATACCTGTGCAAATCTTAGGAAGCTCGTTTAACATACCTGTGCAAATCTTACGAAGCTCGTTAAATACACCCGTGCAAATCATACATATCTCATTAAACATACCTGTGCAAATCTTATGAAGCCTGTTAAACATTTCATTCATTTCATTTCATTTCACTATCCAATCCTATGTCGCCCCACAGAGAAGCGTAGGAACCCGGGGCTAGGAAATTTGGTCCTGACATTTAAGATGAGAGTGACCAGCCTGTTAAACATACCTGTGCAAATCTTAGCAGGTCCTTCATAACACAGACTTTATTGAGCTGCTTGAGTCTCAGCGCATGCATCCACAGCTGCAAACACCGGTCAAATCTGGCATTGTCTGCAAACACCGCACCTCGGAATATTACAGGGTGGGGAACCTGTAAGATGTTGGTGAAGGTTAATTATAATAATATTAGTAATCTATCTCTATCTATAATAATAATAACAACATTAGTAATAATAAAAACTATAGCAATAATATTAAAAACAACAATAATCTATCTATCTATAGCCAGATGCCTTATTCCCATAAAGAGTGGCCACATTCAATATGCCTCCATGTCACCCTGTCCTTTCCTACTTTGTTGTCCCCCCACCCCACCTTGCACCACCCCTCTCTCATATACCTCTCCGCTCCATCCCTCCATTTAATCCTCGGTCTCCCCCTCCACTCACACACACACAGGCCATCCCCTCCTGCCTTCACCTCTGGGTTGTGAGATCCCAAGATGCGTTCCCTGATGGCAAGTGATTCCATGTGTAGCGCCGCAGACGACCTTCTAACTGCCTCCAGTTCTTCCACTGTTTCACACTCCACACGGCTCTCATACGCTTCCACTGGCTCCGCTTTTGGCTTTCCTGAAAATACAAAAATGTAGCTACACTTGTTGTGGAGTTACCCTAAGCTGTCTGGCCAATCACACCCACAAAATGCAGGCAAACCACCACTCCTGCAGGCCTCTTCCATGCTGTGAACCAATGCACCTTGCAGCAGACAGTGTTGTAGGAAAGAGTGGAGGTTTGGTTTCTAGATGGACACTGCATTTGTGTCTTTCCACCCATTTAACAAGGGCATCACAGTAGGCTTTACATCACCCTGTATTTAGTTTTATATCTGCCACCTCTACAACATTCCCTCCATTACACAATTAATGTAACCTAATAGTAGCAGTAGTACAGTAGTAATAATCATCATCATCATCATCCAGACCTCCTTTCCCACCCTAGGGCAGGGTGAGGTGTAGCAACGTCCAGTCAGCCCAAGTTTGCCCATTCTGTAGCTTCACATAAGAACAACAACCAAACCAGTGCAAATAAAATCCAATGGAAAGCTCCATCACAAACACACCTGAACTCCTATCAAATCCTCCCATAGAAATCTTTATTACAGTCAGATTTTACTGATAAATGTCTATATTACAATATTCCATAACTGACTAAATCCTGAGTAGCAAGATGTGATTTATGTAGCTAACTATTAATACCGATAACTATGTTGCATCCATCTCAATGACCACAAAAGAATACCAACTTTTTCATCGCTTCCATTTTCTCTCTCTCCTGCCTTCGCTTCTTTCACACATTCATTTGCCTCTTTTCTATCACCACAAAAGAATATCAACTCCTTCATCACTTCCATTCTCTCTCTCTCTCCATTCACTTATATCAAGTCCTTTACATCACCTACCACTTTTCTTCCTTGTGCCACTCTGCTTTCCACTTCTTTCACCTTTTCAATTCTCTTTCCATTCACCAGTATATCACAGTAAAAGTAACCTTCTCTCTCAATAACCATCACTTTAAGTTTATCTACTTTCAAACCACACTTCTCTTACTTGTAACTCACTAAAACAATTATAAACTTCATAATGCTTAATAATTATCACATTTTCATCACAAAATCTCTCTTCCATGCCTCTTATATGTACAAAAATCTCAAACCTCCTCCTTCAACAGCCATCAATTTTATCTCCATTTACTGGTACTTTCAAATGGCATCTCAATTCACCATAGGGTACTGTTTTTACTCTAGCCTGGCCCAGATTTTCACCTTTTTGCAGCTTATTTCACATAGCTCAGTGGCAGAAAAAGATAATACTAGAGCTTTACATGCTTTCCACACCACTTTTTCATGCTTAGCACCATACTGTAGTGTTAATCTAATGTTACAAGCCAGCACTCATGATGGAGAGATGGCAATTTTGGTCCAAGTTAGAGTAAAAAGAGTATTAGGCAATTACAAACTTCATGATACTTACTAATAATCGCATTTTCGTCACTAAATCTCTCCTGCATGCCTCTCATCATGTACTTAAACGCCAAGTCTATGTTATAATTGTCCTTATCACTGGCAAACGAGGCACCAAGCAGTTCTAGAGCATCCACCTTCTCCTCCCTCGTCACATACGGCTGTGATATCAAATATTCCACCACATCACTCCGCGTTCTCTCCGCCGCTGCTATCAATGGGGTCATCCCATGCTCGTTTTTTGTGATCACCGCCCCGTGCGAAAGGAGTTCCTGCACGATTTTCACGTGACCGCACTCCGCTGCAAAGTGCAGTGCGGTTGCCCCACAATGTGCCTTTTCATCTGGATTTGCACCGAGTTCAAGGAGGAACTGCACAACATCCACATGTCCCTTGTATGCTGCGATCATCAAGCACGTGTTGTTGTACTTGTTGGTAATGTGGATGTTGGCGTTGTGGTCAGTGAGGTACCTGACAATGTCCAGCCGGCCGTCAAAGCAGGCGGCACGGAGAGGAGTGGAGTTGGTCTTGGTGGGGTGGTTGACGTTGGCTCCAGCACGTACTAACATCTTGACTACCCCGAGGTGCCCTGCGCCTGTGAAATATAGTTAGGTTAGTTTTACTGCTGCCACCATCATCATTCTCTCTCTCTCTCTCTCTCACATAATCTTCACCAGTCCTAGATACAAGACCCTGAGAAATATTAGAACAGTACTGTGTATTAGATTCATCATCATCATCATAATTTTCCTCCACCCAAATATGTACTCTCTTTCTCTATCACTTTCTTATCTTTTCTATAACTCTCTTATCTATCAATTTTTCATTCCATCTCTCTCTCTCAGTTTCTTTCCTTCATTTCCTTTTCTTGTGTAAAACTCACTTCTCTATAAATTTTCCTTCCATCTCTCTCTCTCTCTCTCTATTTCCTTATCTTGTGTCTCTAACACACTTATCTTTCAAATTTTCCTCACCTTGCTCTCTTTCAATTCCTTACCTTGTGTCTAACTCACTTATCCATCAACCTCTCTCTCTTTCACCATCTTATCTTGTCTCTAACTCACTTATCTATCAATTTTTTCTTCCCCCACTCTCTCTTATTTCCTTATCTTGTGCCTGATATTTACAGTATTAATTTTTTCTTCCAACTCTCTCTCTCTCTCTCTCTCTGCCTCTCTCTCCTCACCTGCAGCACACCACAAAGGACTGGCACCCTCTATAACATATCCGTCAAACTTCACCGTTCCTTCCTGCTCCAAATCGGGATCAAACTTAAGCAGGGTTCGAACGGCCTTCTCATGGCCATTGCGCGCTGAGATGATGAGAGGCGTGCACTTCTGACCATCCTCTTCTACCACCTGGAAACATACC
Source organism: Birgus latro (assembly GCA_018397915.1). Classification (NCBI taxonomy): domain Eukaryota; kingdom Metazoa; phylum Arthropoda; class Malacostraca; order Decapoda; family Coenobitidae; genus Birgus; species Birgus latro. The sequence continues at coordinate 13,017 of JAGKTI010009637.1, forward strand.
TCATCATCATCATCATCTTCATCAAATATCATCATCATCATCTTCATCAATATTATCATCATCATTATCACTATCAATGTATGCCTATTGTGAATGAAGAGTTGACAGGAAAGATGGGACTGTGGTATATTGGTGATGTGATACCTGGGATGAGGTCATAAAGTGTGATTTAAGGGATAAAAGACTAAATAAAGAGGCTGCTAGAGATTGAACAGTGTGGAGATCTGCCATTAGGTGCCCAAGGCCAACACACACAAGCATGATGGAGCTTTTATAAGTGAAATGAAATGAAACAAAATTATTATCATGCTGCTGTTGTGGCTCCAAGCTCATCTTGATATGAACCCAGTGGACTGCAGACTGAAGGAAAATTAAAGTAAAAAGACTTTGTGGAGATGCAAAGGCTAAACCAGGAAACTTATGCTAAACTAGTGGCAAAAATAGAAGAATCTGTTTATCTATCTACCCATCTACCTACCTATCCATATATATCTATCTACCCATCCCTATCCAACTAGCTATCCATATATATCTATCTAATCTTTATCCATCTATCTATCCATATACTATACAAATCTATCTATTGCCAGATGCCTTAATCCTAGAAGGGGTGACCACAAATGAATTTCCTCCATGTCATCCTGTCCTCTGCCATCACACTGCCCTCTCTTCAACTCTCACCCCCTTCTCTTGTATACCTCTCCACTCAATCTCTCCATTTCATCTCATCATGTCTTCCCTTCCTCTCCCCAACTCACATTCACTCTTTTACTCTAACTAAAACTACCATACATAATCTCATTCTAACTATGTAATCTACTTTACTAACCTAACTAATCTTAACTAACTTAACCAAGACGTGTGACTATCCAAATCTTAGACTAATTTACGAAAGAGATGCCACAGAGGAAAAGTAAATTACCATATATTGATGGAAACTACCAACTGAAAGAAAAAATTTGTAAATATATTGTTAATGCATCTGCAAAATAAGACCAACAAAAATGGCCTGCTATCGTATTGTTTGTATTATTTTATCCATGATGTTTCCATATGATTCTGTGCCCCTATGGTATGGAGAGACACTTGAACTATTGTACCTCTTACCATTCCTCCTTCCACTCTCTTCTCTCTCAACAAAAAAAATAGTCTATCTATCTATCTATTGCCAGAAGCCATAATCCTGTAATGGGTGGCCATTTGACTCTTGAGTTATTTGTTTTACGGGGAGGGGCACTAACCCTCCACCAACCCACTTGTTGACAATTAGGGAGCACATATGGTTTGGGTATATGGTTACCACCCAGCATTGTAAATGGTTTCTTGGCTTACAGGAAACCATTTGGCTTGTCACTCAATGTAAAGGCCACCTGTAAAGGAAAGAGAAGCAATGAGAAGTGACATGAAAGATGGGAGAAATAGGAAGAGAGGAGGGCAGGCACAGCAAAAACAATGATAAAGGCTAAGGAAGAAATAGGCAGCACTACATCAAGTGAGTGGATAATGGTCACCACCAGTTACCACAGAAAAATAAAATAATAATAATAATAATAATAGTCAAAGTTCCTCTAATTTCATCAGATAAAACTACTGTATCTCTTACCACTCCCCATTCCAGTCTCTCCTCTCTCTCTCTCTCTCTCTCTCTCTCTCAAAAATATTAATAATAAATTCTCTAATTTCAGCAAACCAAACTACCCCAAACTTGAAAACCAGTGATATTTTGAATCTGCAGGGTTAGGTACAGCCTGCAACAGCCCTTCAGTACCAGGGAGTATGCCTTAGTTAAAATAATGCCAACTGTAGAGGCTGAAAAGTGCATTTAAAAAGTTTAAGTATTATTTAAATTTCAATCCATAATTCTTTTGGATATGAACCCATAGCTTGGTTATTTACTTTTTTTATTTCAATTTCAATCCAAAAATCTCTTATATATTACTATTTATATATCAGTTATCTATTTGCAGCAAACGCATTAGGAAAAATGCTATCTGAACTGGTCATAGAAGACATCATCGCGGGGAATTATCGGGTCGAAAATATTCTACAAGGATTGGTGGCACAAAATAAATAAACAGAGAAAGAAATGATGACATCCCAGCGACGACTTTCCAAATTTCCCCATCCCTGCAGACGAGTAATCAACTTACCTGTGCCAGCAGCTCTTGGCACTCAGCGGCAGATTTAACAGACAGGTGGGCGTACAGGGACAGCGACAACCCCGCCTTGGCCGCCTGATATACCTTCTTCCTCATTGACTCCATCCCCGTGCTCATTTTTCATGGTAGGATGGGGAAACAATAACTGGGTCAGCTTTCAACCACCTCTGCCTCACCTCAGCTGAGAACCAAAACAATAATACAGTACAACCATAGACTCTCAAACTCTGGAGAAGAAACATATGAGCATCGCTAATACCCAATGAACCTTATTTATAAAAGATGCTAACCTATTTTTGTATGATTATTGAATCTTCTAACAATATTACGAGAAATTGTCTTGTTTTCCGTACTCTTCTATATCAATATTCACTTTGTTTTTCCCGAGAAGTTAGCAGTTGTGTGATTAAAGACAAACCTACAAAAAAGCAATTTCTTTCGCAATTTAAGCTTAGGAGATTGTAAATATCAGCTTTAAGCAGTACTCGATTCTATAGTTGATGTTGCAGCAAAGAGAGTTGCCGATTTAGCATCATTTTAGCAGGCTGAAGAGCTACTCATTTTTTATTTAGCGACAATTTTTTGACGTCTACCTACATGAAATCTAGAGGTACTATGGAGATATGTTACTTGAAGTTCTGCACTTTTAGCGATATTACAATTTTTAGCACTTTCCTCTCGATTTTCCAGAGATTTTGTATTTAGTCGAACAATTTCTGAGCAAGTTTAGCGGTATTTGTGAACTTGGACATGGCAACTCTAACAAGGAAGGAGATGCGACTTACCAGCCACTATTATGCGTTTTAGATCTAAATATTCTCCTGCCCCTGTGCCTCAAGTGGAGACAAGAGCACAAAGGGATGTGCTGCGTCACAGGGAAGTTCCACTGACAAGAATGGCTCTTGCAACGTGGGCAGATGCAATGGAGTCAAGCTCATATAAATAGCTGAAAAATAAATAAATGAACGCAAGGTCAGGGAAGGGTCAAATTCTGGGCCAGTGTCTGATATGTTCCCACGATCTATAGTTTTTCACCTTAACTTGGCCAATATTTTCATTCCTGTGGAGCTGACAGAAAGAGAATACATGGCTCTTCATCCTCTTCATAGCGCTTCTTCGTGAATAGCATCATATTCATGTGATAATCTATTGTTACAACTCGGTATTCAAGATTTCAGGCCAAGTTAGTGAAAACACTATAATAATCCACAGAGAGAGAGAGAGAAAGAGAGGTTCTTTATAAGACATATACTACATCTATGTACCTATCTATTTTCGTCAGTTATTACTGTTTTTTTTTTTTCTCTCTCTCTAAATGTAGGGAGAGAGGAACTCCTTCACGTGGTGGCACCGATATAACTTGTCGGCTCCTCTGCCTGGTTATATAAATTACAAACGTCCCTCAGTTCCCTCCCTATCCCCTAAAAGGAGAATGGTGGACTGCAGGAGAGGCAACTTCAGGCTTTTCGTTTCAGATGAACCTCGGGAACAGGTAGTACGAACACTCAACCAACGGGGGAAAGTGACAAGAGGGACCAAGGCTCTACCATAAATATAAATAAATAATAAACCGAACGAGAAGGCAGTCCTTAAGGAAAGGCGACACCGGAGTTTAAGCGATCAACTTCAGACCAAAACAAACATGGCATCAGCATTGGAGCACTTTGTCAATAATGTTACCTCATTTTCCTCTCAAGGTAGGAAATTACTGAGTCTGATAATAGGCCTAAGTTAATGCTTATAATGGCGTGATTTTGTGTGATTAAGAGGTTAAATTCTTTGAGATAAGAGGTTTTGTAGAAAGCTGGGAGGCCGGATTCTGCGTTCCTCTGGATTGTGAATCAAAGCGCTTTAGTATAACAGATCGTTTTGGTGTATTTTTCGCACTGCCAGGCGATTAAGTCCATTTCAGTCAAGGAATTGGACCCTAACTGCATCTCATAGTGAAAGAGTTGGAAGCAATCTCCATTAAACGGTATGATGGCATATTTGTATTGGTGTTATTGCTAGATGAATTCAGCTTACCAAACGCTATTGTTCTTTCACCTTAACCTGGCCCAGGTTTTCGCCCTTTTTGGCGTATTTGTTAAGCTTATTGGCAGAATCAGATGATGCTACAACTCTCACAAGTTTCATTCTTTCCATAGCACTTATTGGTGACTAACACAATAATCTTGTGCTTAACTGTCACTACAGCACAGTGTTCAAGATGGAATGGTGGCAGTTTTAGGCCAACTGAGAGTGAAATGATTATAGTAAAGGCATTGGCAAGTATGGAAAAGTCATAGAGAAATTCTCTTTAGTTTGTCTACAAAAAAAAAAAAAATTAGGGTAGAAACTTAAATACAGTAAACCCTCACACATCATACCTTGTTAATCTGAACTTTTGTTTTCTCAGCCTCTGTGAATCAACTGGACAGCCTTCAAATGTGTCAAACAGCTGACAGACTAAACTAGAGGCAAATAAATAAATAGTTCTCGGTAATTTTTTCCTCTCTTTCTTTCAGTTCTGTTATTCATTACGTGTTTCAAATTATTTATCCATAGACTGTCAGCGAACACAGTAGAAACCCACACAGATATAAAATATCACTCTAAACAGGTGTAATTCCACTAGGTATCCACTGGCAACATACAGTCATTCAAGCCCATGGTCATTATAGCCCTCCCCCCAAACAAACAGCAGCTACATCAAATTGCTGGCAATTTCGTCAGCCTTTCCCAGAAATGAATGCAATATATTGAGGGTTAACTGGTTTGTGTCATTAATAAAGGCCCCAGAATGCTCCATGGATTGGCCTTGGTCACCTAATGGCAGCTCTCCACACTGCTTGATCCCTGGCAACCCCCCTATTTAGTCTCTAATCCCTGAGGTCACACAGTATGCCTTCATTCCAGGTCTTTTTCAGTCTGCCTCTCACAGCCCAACCCCTGATGTTCACACTTCTCACTTTCTGCACGCAGTTGTCATCCTCCATCCTTTCTATCTGCCCACCATCTGTATAAACCAAAACTGCACTGTATACAGATTAGTAGCAGTACAAACCTCATTTCAGGGAACTACAGTGAAGTGGTGAAGTATGTTAGCAAGAGCACAGAGGTCCTGGCCAAGGGTGTGGCTCACCTGGACACAGTTTTGGCAACCCTGCAGCCACAGAGCCACAGCCTGGGTGTGGTGGCGGTGCTGTGTGTGCGGCTTCACAACACCACACACACTGATGCAAACATTGACACCCTGCACGCCACTGTGGCAGAGTTTGTCAATGTGTGTGCAGAGGAACAGATTAAATATGCTCCAGATATGAGTAAGTTTGGGCATTGTTGTTGTTATTGTTTTTATACAGTAAAAGTGTAAAAATAAAAATAACATTAAGACCTGAAATGGTTAATGGGGATATATAGATCACATGTGCACCAGATGTAAGATCTTTGTATATTTATGTTTGTGCATGTGTGTCTGGGTGTGGTGGTGGTGGTACTGTGTGTGTGTGTGTGTGTGTGTGTGTGTGTGTGTGTGTGTGTGTGTGTGTGTGTGTGTGTGTGTGTGTGCACCTCTGTAACATCACCCACACAGATGCAAACATTGGCACTCAGCATTCCACTGTTTCAGAGTTTGTTAGTGTGTGTGCTTTCAGGGTCCTTCCTCATCCCATCCTTAGATGGCAAGAAGTCAGGATGATGGTGATGATTATGATGATATCTGTTGCTGCCATGGATGATAATGATGTTTATGGTATTTTTTCCAGTGGCTGAATTGTGTGGAAGTTACGCGGATCTCCTGGTTGCTGGTAACTGTGCCATGAGAGGCATTGAGGTCCTCAGCACGGCCATCCGCAAGACTCAAGAATCCCCTCTCCACCTCACCTCCATCCACGCTCACCTCCTCCACCTCTGCCTCATGTCTAAATGTTTCAAGCCTGCACTTAAGTTTATGGACGTTGATATTATGGATATTAGCAAAGAGGTACAGAACTTGGTTTGCATTGCTAGGCAGTTCTCTTGCTTTTTCTTAGGACGTGGATATTATGGATATTAACAGAGGTACGGAGCGCTGCTTGCTTTTCTCTGATGTTCTCATAGTTTCCCTTTATGTCTCATATAATTTTGGTAATTTCTATTTTGCTTGATTGATGAGTTAAGAGGAAGGATGGGACTGGAGTGTATTGGTGTTGTGATGAGGAGGGGTAGCTTGAGATGGTTTGGGCTTGGAGTGTGGAGGGTGAGAGGTGTGAATGTCGAGGGCAGGGTTGCAAGTGGCAAACCAAAAAAAGACCTGGGACGAGGTCATAGAGTGTGACCTTAGGGATAAGGGACTGAACAGGGAGGCTGCCAAAGATCGAGCAGCATGGAGAGCTGCCATTAGGTGGCCAAGCCCGAAGCATTCAAGCGAGTTAAGAGTCTGTGTGAACAATAAAGATGGAACAAGATATAACAGACTTAGATGATGTTTGAAGGACAGATTATGATGGTGATTAAACTAAAAATAACATTGGTTTCTGCTTTCCAGCGTGGTAACTATGATGTCAAGCACTTCCTCCTTTACTACTACTACGGTGGGATGATCTACACGGCCGTCAAGAGCTACGACCGAGCCCAGTACTTCTTCAGGGTCTGCATCACCACCCCTGCCCTTGCCGTCTCTCACATCATGCTGGAGGCATTCAAGAAGTATATCCTTGTGTCACTTATCCTCGAGGGCAAGGTATGGAAAATTGGTGGTTTGAGCATGTGGAGAGGATGGAGGATGATAACTGGGTGTGGACGGTGAGAGATGTGAATGTTAAGCAAGAGGCAGACTGAGAAAGACTTGGGATGAGTGACTTGATGGTTAAGGGACTGAATAAAGAGGCTGCTAGAGATCAAGCAGCAGGGTGAGCCACCTTTAAATGACTATGGCCGATATATGCGAGCGTGTTGAAGCCTTTGTAAACAATACAACGATTATTATTATTATTATTACTACTACAGTTTTTATCATTATTACATGTTATTATTATTGTCATTATTATTACACATTATTAAGCCTACAAAGTGATGCTAATGATATTTTTCTTATCAGATTGGTCGTATCCCAAAGTACGCATCACTGGTAGTAACACGGTTCATCAAGCCACTTAGTCAGGTGTATTGGGATCTGGGTTCTGCCTTCATCACCAACTGTCCCGATAAAGTGTGTGCCGTCATCAACAAGAACCACGACACTTTTGTTAGGTGAGTGGTAGTAGTAGTAGTAACGGAAGTAAGAGCTTTAATAATAGAAGTCATAGTAATAGTAGTAATAGACGTCATAGTAGCAGTAATAGTAGTGGTGGTAGTAGTAGCAGTAGTGGTTGTACCATATTTGTAGTATTAGTAATAGTAGTTGTAGTAGCTAGCAGAAGTAGTGGTGACATAAGACTCATCTGAATGTCAGCTCGGTGGACTGGAGGCTGACACTGCCCGTATTCCACAGCCCACCACATATTATTGTTATGATTATTATTATTTTTATTTATTCTTTTAAAGGCTTTTATACATTCGGGAGCTCCACCGCTTGGTCATATCAGTGTCACCACCTGAAGGCTTCCTTCTCCAGCACCAGGTGACTTGAAACACAGAGGGTAGAGGTGCCTTCATGTAGTGGCACTAGTATAATGACATGGCAGTTTTACAGAGAGGGATGTAAGTTGAAGGGAGGACAGCAAAATGGCAGGGGACAGGGCGGCATAGCTGTGATTTGTTTGTGGCCAGCCCTTACGGGATTAAGGCATCTAGGTGTAGATAGATAGATAAATAGATAGTTTTACAGACAACCTTCATCTACCTCTCCCGTGAAGGAAGATTGGTGGACTGCAGGAGAATGATACCTTCAGCCTGCAGTCCACTGTGTTCACATCCACATGAGATTGAGGTCATAACAATAATATAGTAATGACAATGACGATGTTTATTACAGGGACTTTTAAAACTGAAAGGTGTGGGGTGATGATGATGATGATGCTGAAAAGGAGGAGGAGGAGGAGGTCAGTGATGATGATGCTGATGATGTCTAAAAAGAAGAGGAACACGATGATGACGATGATGATGAAAAGGAGGAGGAGAATGATGATGACTATGACAGTGACGACAACAGTGATGGTGATAAACCAGCACCACTCTCTTTTCCAGGGACCAAAACATGGGGTTGGTGAAGCAGTGCCTAAGCGCCCTGTACAAAAAGAACATCCAGCGCCTGACTCGCACCTTCCTCACCCTCTCCCTTGCCGACGTGGCCAACAGGGTGCAGTTGTCGTCACCTCAGGAGGCCCAGAAATATATCCTACACATGGTATGGGACTGAGATGCTATTTTTTTTCATTTCATGTTTATTGTTGTTCGCTTCCCCCCCTCCCCTCTCTCCCACCCTCTCATCCTGTACTCCTATTTCTTTCTCTCCCTTTCTGTTTCTCCCTCTCACCCCTCTTCCTCTACCTATATTTGTTGTCACCACAAGAGGTGCAAAAATTAATCCTACACATGGCATGAGGTAGATTTATTTTTTTTTAATATCTCATTTACTGTTCCTTCTTCCTTTTTCTTTCTTTCTCTCTCTCGCCCTTCCACCCTTTCTCTCTGTTTCTCTCTCTTTCTATCTCCTTCTACTCCTATTTCTTTCACCCTCTTCCTCGCTTCCACCCTCTCCTTCTTCCTCTCTTCTATTGTGGTATGTAGTATATAGCTACTGTAAGTGTTTTTTTTTTTTGTCTGTGTTTACCTAGTTGTAGTAAAGTTTGTGTGTGTGTGTGTGTGTGTGTGTGTGTGTGTGTGTGTGTGTGTGTGTGTGTGTGTGTGTGTATTTACCTATTTGTATTTACCTATTTGTAGTATACAGGAATTGAGCTTAGCTCGTGTTGTCCCGTCTCCATATCTACATTCATCTAATCTAGTTTTAAATACATGAATGTTTTTCGCCTGCACCACCTCTTCGTCTAAGTCATTCCAAATACTTATGCTTCTATTCGGGAAACTGAACTTTTTGAGATCGTTAAGACATCTACTTTTCCTCAACTTGAAGCCATGACCTCTTGTTCTTCCATCATCCAACACAAAAAGATCCTCTCTATCCACCCTTTCCAATTCTCTTACATTTCTAAATATCGTGATCAAGTCACCTCTTTCCCTTCTCTCGCGCAATGTTGGTAACTTCAGTTTTTCCAATCTCTCCTCGTAGGTGAGTTCCCTTAAACACGGTATCATCTTCGTTGCCATCCGTTGGACCCTTTCTAGTTTATCAATATGCTTCTTCAAATGAGGTGACCATACCACCGCCGCATACTCTAGTCTTGGTCTTATCATGGTCACTATCAACTCCCTCAACATTTCCTCATCCATATAATTAAAAGCCACTCTCATGTTGGTCAGTAATCCATAAGTTCCCCCAATAATTTTGTTTATATGCTTTTCTGGTGACAAGTCATCCCGAATAATCACTCCCAAATCTTTCTCATCCTTTCTTTTACTAATCATCTCATTGCCCATTTTATATGTCCAGTGTGGTCTTCTTTCACTTATACCCATTTCTAATACATGACACTTCTTGGCATTAAAGTCCATTTTCCAAGTCTGGCTCCAGCTGTGTATTTTGTCCAAGTCCTCTTGCAGTTCTTTACAACTATCAATACATTTAATATGTTTCATAATTTTAGCATCATCTGCAAACATACTCATGTAACTATTCAAACCCTCTGGCAAATCATTTACATATATCAGAAACATTACTGGGGCCANGTAGGTGAGTTCCCCTAAACACGGTATCATCTTCGTTGCCATCCGTTGGACCCTTTCTAGTTTATCAATATGCTTCTTCAAATGAGGTGACCATACCACTGCCGCATACTCTAGTCTTGGTCTTATCATGGTCACTATCAACTCCCTCAACATTTCCTCATCCATATAATTAAAAGCCACTCTCATGTTGGTCAGTAATCCATAAGTTCCCCCAATAATTTTGTTTATATGCTTTTCTGGTGACAAGTCATCCCGAATAATCACTCCCAAATCTTTCTCATCCTTTCTTTTACTAATCATCTCATTGCCCATTATATGTCCAGTGTGGTCTTCTTTCACTTATACCCATTTCTAATACATGACACTTCTTGGCATTAAAGTCCATTTTCCAAGTCTGGCTCCAGCTGTGTATTTTGTCCAAGTCCTTTACATTTTTTCCGTGCCTGCCCTTTCTTCCTATTTCTCCTATATTTCCTGTCACTTCTTACTGCTTTTCTTTCCTTTACAGGTGGCATTACATTGAGTGACAAGCCAAATGGTTTCCTGTAAGCCAAGAAACCATTTACAACGCTGGGTGGTAACCATATAACCAAACCATACGTGCTCCCTACGTGTCAACAAGTGGGTTGGTGGAGGGTTAGTGCCCCTCCCCGTAAAAAAAAATAACTCAAAGTCAAATGGCCACCCCTTACGGGATTGTGGTGTCTGGCAATAGATAGATAGATAATTTTAGCATCATCTGCAAACATACTCATGTAACTATTCAAACCCTCTGGCAAATCATTTACATATATCAGAAACATTACTGGGGCCAAGACAGAGCCCTGGGGTACTCCACTAGTCACATTTCTCCATTGTGATACCTTGTCTCTTATTACTGTTCTCATCTGCCTTCCTATCAAATAATCTCCCATCCACTTTAATAGTTTCCCATGCACCCCTCCAAATGTCCTCAACTTCCACAATAGTCTCTTATAGGGTACCCTCTCAAATGCTTTCTTAAGATCCAGATAGACACAGTCTGCCCATCCCTCTCTCTCCTGTACGACATCTGTTACCCTCCTGTAGAAACTTAGTAGGTTAGTAATACATGATCTTCCTTCCCTAAAACCAAACTGTCTTGGTGTTATCACTTCATTTTCTTCTAAATACTTTATCCATCTTTTTCTGATAACTTTCTCACAGATTTTACAAACAATAGTAGTAAGTGACACAGGTCTATAATTAAGTGGATCCTCCCTATCTCCTTCCTTAAAGATTGGCACAATACTTGCTCTTTTCCAATCTTTAGGTAACTGTCCATTTTCAAGCGAGGTTTTGATAATGACATAAACTGGCCACACTAACTGGTCGGCACATTCCTTCAGGATCCATCCCGCCACACCATCTGGTCCCATTGCTTTTCTCACATCCAAATCCTTCATCAGCTGTAGCACCTCATCCATGTCAACTGTAATTTCGGTCATTCTCGTCAGCCTGGGTTCCATTTCAGGCTCCCTAAATTCGTCTTCCAATACATAAACTGACTGTAGCTTGTTGTTCATTATTTCACACAAGTCTTCCTCTCTTTCGTATGTGTCTTCTCCATCCCTCAGTCGTATTATACTGTCCTTAACTTTCATTTTGCCATTTACAAACCTATAAAATAGTTTCGGCTCTTTTTTACAGTTAGATACAATATCTTTTTCGTATTTCCTTTCCTCTGCTCTCCGTATCCTTACATATTCATTTCTAACCTGCTTGTACTCCTCCCAGGCCCTTTCACTATACCTTCTTCTCACTTTCTTCCATGCTTTTTTTCTTGCCTCTTGTGCCATCCTACATCTGTTGTTAAACCATTCTTTCTTCCTTTCCATAGCTGCAGAAAATTTTGGGACATACTTAGTAACTCCTGTTTTATATACTTCTATCAAAAACTCATATTTCTCATCAACATTTGTGATCATATTCATTTTACTCCATTCTACATTTTGGAAAAAGTTTCTCAGGGAAGCAAAGTCTGCCTTCCCATAATTGTATCTATTTTCTCTGTGTTTTTCATCTCTTTCTCCTTCCCTCACTCCTACCACGTCCATCTCAATTACCAGATGATCACTTTTACCAAAGGGGCAATGGTAGGTTATGTTCCTCACATCATTTGGGTCCTTTGTGAATAGTAGGTCAAGCCTGGATGGTTCATCAACACCCCTAATTCTTGTGTTTTCTTTGTTCAACTGGGTTAACATGTTTTCCATCATCAATTCCATTAATTTATTTCCCCATGATTCTTCATTGTTCCCAGCATCCATACTTTCCCAATCAACTTCTCTACAGTTAAAATCTCCCATTAGTATTATTCTGTTTCTTTGTTCAATTAACATTTCTAGCCTAATAATGGATTCACTTATTAACTGTTCGTAATCTTCCTTTGTCCATTCCCTAGTTTTGGGGGGCATATAAAAAACTATTACATCCGTTTTTTCTCCATAATTGTCCTCTATTTCAACTCCCAAAAGTTCAGCCTTAGTATTTTCAATTTCTATATTCTTTACTCTTAGGTCATTATGGGTTAATATCACTATTCCTCCCCCAAATTTGCCTTCTCTGACCTTCCTCCAAATCTTATAATTATTCCAGCCAAATAATTTTATATCGACATCTCGGGGCAATTTAGTCTCTACTAGGCAAACAATTTCAGGTTTATTTTCATTTAAGTAGTCTCCAATTTCCCCTTTCTTAGATATTAATCCATCTACGTTACTATACATGATGCTCAGATTTGCTGCACTGTTGTTATCTTTACTCATTCTTCTCTTTTTCATATTCATATCCATCCCCTTTGTTTCCTTCACGTCTAGTTCTTCACATACCACTTCCTTGCCTTCATATCCATCACTCTCCAAAAAAAAGTTTTACGTTCTTCCTCTGTCCTCCTGTCATTTTTTTCCTTTACTTGGTCCTTCAAAGATTTTAAGACTTCTCTTTCTTCTTCATTCAAGTCTTTTCTTACTATAATATTTTCCATTCCTGCCTCTTTACTTAGTTTCCAGGTCACCTTAAGTATGTCATTTACAACACTTTCTGAAGACATCTTAACTCTCATTGGTCTTGCTTCCCCTTTCTTATATGGCCCTATCCTCCTTACTTCCTCAATTTCTTTTTCCCACTTGTTTCCTTCGGGATCGATCTTGTCCAATATTTGCCTCACCTGATTTGAGTCTCTCTCGAGTCTCACAGACCTAACTTTTTCTTCTTCCTCCCTGTTTCCAAATATTATCACACATCTGTTCCTTTCTACTGTTTCTCTCACTATTTTCTCTTTTTTCTTCAATATTTTCACTACATTTTCTTCCATTTTTTTCTTGTTCATTTCCCTTTCTTCCTGAATAATTTCCCTTAAACTGACTACTTCTTTCTGTTCTTCTTCCACATGTGCCCANGTGTGTGTGTGTGTGTGTGTGTGTGTGTGTGTGTGTGTGTGTGTGTGTGTGTGTTCTCTCCTAACCCTTGTTCCATCAAGTATTTCCTCCACTTGAATTACTGTATATTGATTGGCAGTTGCTATATTCAGGTACCCTCACAATATGTCAACTTATTGTGTGAGAAATTATGGAGTACAGGATGAGAGGGTGGGAGAGAGGGGAGGGGGGGGGGAAGCAAACAACAATAAACATGGAATGACATTGGTGTTGTTATTGATGATGATGAGGAGGAGGAGGAGGAGGAGGATTTTGATGATAGTGATGGTGATAATAATAATGATGGTGATGATGATGATAATGATGATGGTGATGATAATGATGATGATGATACTGATGGTGATAGTGATGGTGATGATAACCAACCACACTGTTGATGCTATTTCCATGTCTGCCAGATTGAGGATGGTGAGATCCACGCCAGCATCAACCAGCGTGATGGCATGGTGGTGTTCCTGGACAATCCTGAAAAGTACAACTCACCGGCCATGATGTCACAGCTGGATAAGGAAGTAAGTTATTGGTGTTGTGATGAGGAGGGGCAGATTGAGATGGTTTGTGGAGAGTATGAAGAGTTGAGAGGAAGGATGGGAGTGGAGAGTATTGGTGCTGTGATGAGGAGTGGTAGATTGATGTGGTTTGTGGTGAGAATGTGGAGTTGAGAGGAAGGATGGGAGTGGAATGTATTGGTGCTATAGTGAGGAGGGGTAGATACAGATGGTTTGTGCATGTGGAGAGGATGGAGGATGACAACTAGGTGCAGAAAGTGAGAAGTGTGAATGTTGAGGGTAGAGTTGTGGGAGGCAGACTGAAAAATACGTGGGATGAGGGGATACTGTAGGAGAGTGTGACCTCAGGGATAAGAGACTGAATAGGGAAGCTGCCAGAGATCAAGCAGCATGGTGAGCTGCCATTAAGTGACCAGGGCCTATGCACGCAAGCATGTTGGAGGGTTTATAAACAATACAGGTGATACAGACAAATTGATGTTGATTTGGGAAATATTACTTTTTCTTTGTGGCAGTAAGAGACCTTCAGTAAGCAGTCCTTTAGCTTCATGCCTCCTCTCCACCACAGATGCAGCTTTGTATGGAAGTGGAGCGAAGGCTGCAGACGATGGAGGAGGAGATTGTGGTGAACCCCCAGTATGTTCAGAAAGTGTTGGGTCCACAGGATGATGAAGGACCCACACCGTCCTCCGCACAGTCATCGTCATCGTCGTCATCATCAACCTTTAATATTGTGTCTTCGATGTGATGAACTGCACCACCCTTGTCCATCATCTTCTCTGTGTAACTCTCAGTCTTTCTTAGTATTATTCAGTTTTCTGTAGTACATTTTTTTTTGTAATCCTGTCTGTTGCTGTTTCTTTACATAATTCACTGTTACTTTAGTGTCCATGTTGTCATTATTTCTGCTACCGTCATCTGCCTCCCTTTTCCTTTGTCATCTCCAGCCCTTTTTCTTAGTCTGAGTTTTGTGTCTGTTACTCAGTT
>JAGKTI010009638.1:0-12191 GCA_018397915.1 Birgus latro
AGAAGAGTGTTTGTGGAGTGTAGTGGCCTAAAACCATATTGTGATGGAGCTAGGGGGATGTGAGGTGTAACTAGTTGTAATACCAGTCGTCGAGTGACTTTGGAGGGGGTGCAGTGGAGTATGATGAGGCAGTGCAAGGAAGGTAACGTGGGGTCTTTATTGGGTTTGGGGATAGTGATGACAGTGTCATGCTTCCAGATGTCGGGTATTATGTTGTGTGAGTAGCTGTGGTTTGATATGCTGGTGAGTGGTTGTATGCCTTGTGGTCCAAGACGTTTATCGTTTATGTTGCTTATGTTGTCTGTGCCACAGGCCGATGAGTGCTTAAGGTTGCTAATGATGTGCTTCGTCTGGCTGTAAGTGAAAGGTGCGAAGTCTGGGTCTGTGGGGAACTGTCTCTTGTGTTGGATGACACATTTGTCATCGCGATGGGGGTTTACATGGCTGACATTTGAAGAGTGATTGATGAGAGTGTTTGCTTGTTAACTGTTTGAGGGTATGGTGTCTGCTGTTATGATGGTGGCATGTGATTGTATAGTGTTGCTGTTGGAGTGTGATGATGTTTAGTGTTTTGTTAAGTTTGCTGGTGTTTGTTTTGTGATCATTTGGAGATAATTATTCCAATTTAGTGTTTGCTGCTCTGATATTCCATTGTTTATTTAAGTGTTAAGTCCTTGCATTTGTTGTACAGTGTCTTGTGTATGGGGTGTTGGGGAGTGTCGTAGTGTGTCGCGATGACTGATGAGGCCTTGAATATCTGGAGTGAAGCTGGGGTTGTCTCTCTTTCTGTTGCCTCTAGGGATGTGTCTTTTGTCTGCATTTTGAATAAATGTATTGAAAATGTGCACAGCGGTATTGATGTTTGCGATGAATGTACTGTTTGATGTTGTTTCAGTTGTGAAGGCTTCCCAGTTGGCTCTCTTATAATTAGTTTATGTGTGTCTGTGGCCAGCTGGGGTGATTCTGGTTTTGGTAGTGATGATGATTGGGAGGTGGTCAGAGCCAAGGGTTTTGACCATTCTCCAGGCTGTTGTGGGAGTGAGGTTTGAGGAGCAAAAGATGATGTCTTGGATGTGGTTTATAGGTCTGCTACACCAGACAGGAGCAGGTGTTGTGCAATGTACTGTAGTAGCTTCTTACACTGGCTTTCAAAGTTAGGTTATGTTCGAATAAGGGCCAGGGGAGAAGTCCATTATCTGGATGGAGCTATTACCTGAACATGCCTTTGGCTCTATTACATTGGATAATTGCGGGATTACTGTACAGGACATCCGAATGTTGACTGGCTTCAAGTTCACTCAGCTGCTTTCTCATCCTACCCACAGTCGACTCTGGCACATTACAGTATATATTTCGCATCTTTCAGAGCTACATGCACCTTTCTCCATTTCTGCCACAATTTCATTATTTAACTTGTCATCATACCTTTGTTTTTCCACCTCCTTGCAGTCCACCTCTGCCTCCACTTG
This sequence comes from Birgus latro, assembly GCA_018397915.1. Classification (NCBI taxonomy): domain Eukaryota; kingdom Metazoa; phylum Arthropoda; class Malacostraca; order Decapoda; family Coenobitidae; genus Birgus; species Birgus latro. Next base: position 1,470 of record JAGKTI010009638.1, read on the forward strand.
AAGCACAAGATGACATAGTTCCGTCAATTATTAATCAAGGATGAGAGAATGTAATAACCAACTTGCGGACACACTGACACGTGTGGGAAAACAGGCCAAAACCGAGTGTTGGTTCTGGCATCACCGTGGCAAGAATTCAAAACTTGTGGTGCCAGAAGGTGCGATTTTTTTTTGTTTTTACAAATGCTCAGTCATGGAAATATTTGATGGCTCTCGCAAAAGTGCGCTCCACCAAACTGGATGCCGCAAAACCTGGTGTCCTACTGTATAAAATATCAGACAACATCACAGCACATTAATATGTGACAGATGCAACTCCACCAACATTCCTCCTGTTGCCCCTCACTCCCTCCAACAACAACCCTACTCACACAACCGCTGCCACCACAACTCAACCCCTGCACAAACAATACATCTAAAACACAGACCCACACTTAATGCACAAAGCTTCAAACACACAACATAAATAAATAATAACTGAGTCAATGGCCTCTGCTCCAGAACACCACAAACTGAGGACTTCCTTTACAAACACAACATACAAATTGCACTCCTACAAGAGACAAAGCTCACATGCAGACAAGATTCCCCACATCTGAAACTGCTCACATATCCACACAGAAAGAACTGATGGCTGTGGAGAAGGCCTCATCTTTTACATTCATACATCTATCCTCTTACAATGATACAACAAAGACAACTCAATCACTTTTCCACAATGAAACCAGATTAAAAATACAGTCACACAGTGTCAACCCAAGTCACAAACAAGAAATCAACATTTTTTAACAGTCCTCCTGGCACTAATGAAGGGCCTACATATGGTGGCACTCTGTACCCTGGGTGGAGCAAAGCAGCTGCAGTGTCCACCCAGAAGCTACACTTCCTCATATTTGTCTGCATCTCTATGTTCGAAAGGACTCTGGTCTAACCCTGGCAAGACGCTGTCTACCACAAAGTGGCACAGGTTCCCTACATGGTCTATATGCTGTACTGTTCCTACAGGATGGACCACAGAAGCAGTTGCTTGTCAGTGATCGATGGGTCTGCTCAGCCAGAAAAATTGCAGTTAAAGAACAGCAGCAACATTTCGAAGACACCTGCCATGACCCACAAGTGCAATACAGTACAGTACAATACTCAACTCCTCCACCTAACACAATCACCTAATTCTATCACTGCTGGGGACTTTAACACTAAAAGCATTGTCTGGTAAGAGCACAACGAAAACAACCACCGAGGCCTCAAAACTGCATGGGAGTTCACCAATCTGTACATTCCCAATGGCACATCAGAATACACCTCAGTCACAAACCAAACATTCTGCTCTCCTTCCTACTCAAACACCACATTCTGTTCACCCAGACTTTCACACACCACCACCTGGAGGACAGAACCAAAACTCCCTTCAGATCACCTCCCTATCACTGTTACAAGAATACACTCCAAACCAAAGTGATAACACATCACTTACCTAAACTACAGGAAAGCAGACTGGACAATATTCATTACCAAAGCAGAACACTTCTGAACACTAAATAACACATCTGTCATCAACATTGCCAGGCATATTATGAAATTTATCACTATACTTGACACTGAATACCATATTCCACGTGGCAACAGATGACACTACAATCCAAACTTTACACCAGAGACTGCTCACCTCATAAAACAATGCAATTCACTCTCACACAACACCCCTCTCCCACACACTCAAGACACCATCACAAAACCCCACCAATTAAATAACTCAGCTAACAAAAAGAAAAAAAAAAATGGCAGGCCTGTGAAACATCACTCAGCCACTCCCCTGACCCCTTTCAGTTCTGCAAAATTTTTAACACAATTTACTTAATGTTGTCACAATTTACTTAATGTTGTCCTTCTACTAAAAAAGACAACAGCTGCTATACATGCTAAGATGGTGTGCTTCTCAGTCTTTGGTGCCAACATGTGTAACAGTGCAGACCAATTCTGGATGTGTAAACTCTGTCATACAGTCAGCACATAAACTCCGGGTTTGCTGGGAGAACGTTGTTTTGGGTATGCCTCCACTGTTTTCATTCTTCTCTGGCCACGTTCTGAGCTTCATCGAGATGAATGGTTCCTTCGGTGCAGAGGGCTCACCACTGTTTTTTGTCAGAGGCATTAGTTTCAAGATCTTTTGGTATTATGTTGCACTTCTTCACAGCTGTCCTTATATGATCCTTATATCTCTTCTTCTGTCCCCATGGGTTGCGACGCACTGTAGGGAATTGGTCATACAGTTCCTGACAAGGAAGGAGGCATACAGGCATGTGGAACACATGTCTGACCCATCTAAACTGTTTTTTAGCCTGCATGGTTTCTATGCTGGTTGACTCTGCATGCTGGAGAATTTGTGAGTGAGGGACTTTATCCTCCCATGTAGGTCCTAGGATGCACTATTAGTACTTGACATGAAAAGACTCAAGCAGTTTGATGTGACGCAAGTAAGTAGTCCAGGATTCAGCACCGTATAAGGGCACAGAGGCATACTGAAGTATATACTGATATAGTAGATGCTTGATTTAACAAACTAATTAAGACAACCCCTATTCAGTTTTCTTGTATTTTCTGCAAAATAGAGTTCTGTAACCAAGGCTCAATATAAGGGAAACTTTTCTGATATTTTGAGGTACTTTCTGCTAAATCCTTGAAGCCAACAGTCAAGTCGAGTTGCTGAAAATGTACACCCAAACCAAGCAAACTATGCTAACTCTCAATGCTACACACAGCAGTTTGAACGCAAAATTAATACCCCCACTTAAATGCAATACTGTGTACATGTTAACAGTGATACATACAGTAATGACTTAGTAATAAAATATGCACACACAAAGAATAAGGTAATGACAGTAGTGAACCAAATAGTATCATAAATAGGGGTAGTAAACTACAATAAGGCTTACCTCCAAAAGTAGGGGTACTGCACTTGATACAGAAATATGCCTGACACAGGTAGCCAGTGACAAAACCACCCCCAAACCTGTGTCAGGCCAGGGGTTGGTTTTGTCACTGTCAGAGTCACCCTCCATCAACACTCAAGGTGGTACAAGGGTGACAGTGGGGCTGCGGAGCATCAGGGACGTTACTGCATCTTCTCAATTATTTCCAATTTCTGGGCAAGAAAAAGAATCATCCTCTCCTTTTCCTGAACCTTAGCACTGGTTCACTGAAAAAAACACAAATAAAGCCGCAATACCATGGCAAAGCCACACACGTGTGGAGCAACTGTTTACAGCTGAGGGATCATGTGAAGACTGCATGGGACAAGCAACATTGCTGAGTCCCCTCCGCTACCCAGGCAGCTTGGCTGGGACATGTGGCAACTCCGCACACCACTGGTCAGGGAAGTGTTTCCGGTATGGGCTTGATGACACAGTCAATTTTCGGGACTTTCTCCAGTGATTTGGTGTTTTTTTAAATGGGATTTCCTTAACGGAGTTATGCTCATTTTAATGGAAATTTTCCTTTAACTTGGGGGGGGGGGGAATTATCCCATTATCTCGGGCTTCCACTAAATCGATGTTCGTTAAATCGAGCATCTACTGTACCTTCATCTCGATTCTCAAGTTGGTGCTTTCAAAGACTCTGATCTGAGATGCCCAAAAGAGGCTGAGACGTGGTTGATTCATGCAATGTCTCAATGTTTCTCCACCTATTTTACATTTTCACCATTTATCTGAAAAGCAAAGGGTTCTGCTGCGCTATTTCTCTGATATATTATTTCTGTTTTACTGACATTTATTCAGAGCCCCACTGCATGGTATATGTTGGAAATGACGGAGAGATTACAGTAGGGCTTCTGGAGTATATGCAAGGACAGCATGGTCATCAGCATGCTACAGCTCTAGGAAATGAGCCATTCCAGTCTTTGATCATGCTTGAAGACATCTGAAATGAAGTAGGTTACCTTCTAGAGAGAACTGGATTTTTATTCTATCATCAGGGTTCATCTGTCAGTGAATTAACCACTTAACTGCCGGCCATCACTTTTGTGACGCTCGATGGCGATGGCTCGAGCCGTAGGCCGTCAGTTGGGTGCCTCTGTTTTCTTTTTAAGTAGCCGGGCCTTTCAAGATATAAATATATATGAAAAATTTTAGGAGAAGCCTGAGTGATATTTATATAACTCAGCCTACTTTTGGCCAATATTTTAAAAAAGTAAGTCAGAGCGCGAATTACCACCGGCAGGAAGTGCTAGGACCTCCTCCCACAACCCCGCGGTTTAGAGGTTAAAAGGGTGACTGCTGTGAGATAGATGTTAAAACTAACAGGACCCAGAACAAATTCTTGCTTAATGGCAACATCCACACTGAAGGATTTGGATTTGCTCCCACCTACGGACAAAAGAGCATTCACGGTGTCATGCAAGCTCTTTAGGATGGTAAGAAATTTGTCTGGAATTCCAAATTTTGAAAGAGCATTCCATTAGAGGTCTCTGTTGATAGAGTCAAAAGCTTTTGTAAGATCAATGAACGCAATATACAAGTCATGGCTGTGCTTGTAGCATTTCTCTTGTATCTGTCAGGCAACAAAGATCATATCACAGGCACATTACTTCATTTCTTCCAAAATCCACATTTTGCTTCAGGAAGTGTTGGCTCAGTAAAAGGTTTTGTCTGTCTGGATAACATTATTTTCATTTGTACTTTGCTAGCATTCACAAGGAGGAAGACACCTCTACTGCCGTCATAATTTGAGTGGCCAACTTTCTTCTTGTAAATGGTTACAAGAACTCAGCACACAAATAAACAATAAAATATCAGAAGAGCAAACACTAAACTGAAATAATTATCTCCAAACACTTGACCACAAAACAAACAACAGCAAACTCAACGAAACACTAAACAGCATCACACTCTCCAACAGCAACACTAAACAATCACACACTGCCATCACAACAACAGACACCATACCTTCCAGCAAACAACAAGCAAACACTCTCATCAATCACTTTTCACATGTCAGCCATCTAAACCCCAACTGCGACAACCAATGTATCATCCAACATAAGAGAAAGTTCCCCACAGACCCAGACGTCGCACCTTTCACTTACAACCAGACGAACCACATCATTAGCAACCTTAAGCACTCATCTACCTGTGGACCAGACAACATAAGCAACATTCATCTTAAACACCTTGGATCACAAGGAAAAGCAATTACTAACATATCAAAGTACAGCTACTCACACAATACCCAACATCTGGAAGCAAGGCATTATCATCACTATCCCTAAACCCAACAAAGACCTAACGTTACCTTCCTCACACCGCCCCATCACACTCCTCCGCACCCCCCCCTCTAAAGTCACTGAATGATTGGTACTACAACTAGTTACACCTCACACCCCCCTAGCCCCATCACAATATAGCTTTAGGCCACTACACTCCACAAACACTCTTCTTACAGACCTTACACAGAGAGTTTTTGATGGCATGAATTGAGCTAGGCAACCACACAAAACACTCCTATTCACACTAGACATTAGCACAGCTTTTGATGCCATCCCCTACCACAAACTCATAAACACAATATTCAACACAAACATACTAAATAACACAAAAAGATGGCTGGCAACCTACTTAGCAGACAGATGGGAACATGTAACATTTGCCAGTCAGTCTTCAAACATCAGAAGCTTCACAAATGGCATCCCCCAAGGATCTGTTTGTCCCCTACACTCTTTGACCTATTCATGCACGACATACCCACACCCCACACACCACAGATACTCATAGCTTCCTATGCAGATGACATAACACTTACATGTACACACCAAAATGCAAACACAGCTGCAAACATCCTCTAACTTTACCTCAACACACTACATGAATGGTTCACCACAAACAGTCTCAAAATAGCCCCAGCCAAATCTACAGTAACCCTTCTCACAAACTGGACAGCAGAACACAGTCATATTCCATATCTCACCATAAACAACACTCCCCTACCACACACATACACACATACAAAATCCTTGGTGTAACATACATCAATGTCATTTAAATAACACATCACAAACACTAAAAATAAAACAACATCAAGACTCAATGCCTTGAGATCACTTGCCTATACAACATTTGGACACAACAAAGAAACCACCACCACAGTATACAAACAATATATACATTCAGTGATGAACTATGCAAGCCCTGATTGGGCTCCTAACCTCACCAAAACACACTACAACACTCTAAAGACCATACAGAACAAGGCCCTAAAAATAATCACAGGCTGCACAGCTACTACACCCACAGACCAGCTACACCAAGAAACCAAAGTCCTCAAAGTCAAGGATCACCTAGACATGAGAGGCACCAAAATTCTCACTGCAGCCTCCACAAACCCACAACATCCACTACACTACATGGCAGCACATCCACACACACACCAGGGAACATCAAAACAACACCCAGCACACGAGATCATACACAAATACTGTCATCTCTCCCCCCCTGCCTGTCTCAGACCAGCTTCCAGAAGCATATCCATACTCAAATCACTTGCCACTCCATTCAATCACTTAAAGACAACACACAGCTGCATGTACGGCCTCTTGATATCCACCCTTCTGAATCCTATCTCCCTCGTGAGGACAGGATCCACCTGGCCAGGCTGAGATGTGGGCATCATCCAACTCTCTTAAGTTACCAGAAGAGGCTGGATGACTCCGTTGTTAATGCCTGTCCAAAATGTAATACAGCACCCCATACTATTAAGCACATTCTGGAAGACTGCATCACACACAATCACCTATGCCAGTAACACAACATGCACTCTTTGAGAGCTCTGTGGGAAAGCCCGGTCTCGGCCATGGCCTTCCTTAGGGACTTGGGGCTGTTTGGCCAGCCTGAATAAGGAACAACTACTACTACATCATTAGGTAAGCCATTCAGATGGAATTTGTTCTTGGGTCCAGAGAGTCAGTTTGAGCTTATGGAGATGCTGGTGAAGTAACTGACCACCTTCTCTGATCAGTCCAGATAGTATGCCATCAGGGCCAAGGTTTTTGTTATTTTTTAGAGATCTGATGGCCTGAACAGTTTCTGCGGGTGGGACATCGAGATCTGTCCCTGAGGAGCATTTGGGATGATATCAAGGATATTGTGCTCCACAGGTTTCTTTGATTCAGTAAGGTATTGAAATGTTGTGCCTATCTTTGCAGAATTGCTTGCTTGTCTTCCAGAAGTTCTCCTGAAGCTGATCGAACAAGGTTTATGCTGTGTCTGGATGGCCCATGGATGGAATTAATGGATTTGCAGAACCCATGTTGGTCATTAATATCAACCAATCTTTGCAGCTCTTTTGCTTCCTCACTCCACTATTTGCTTTCCATGTCACACAGTATTCTCTTAGTTTCACTCCTGAGATTCTGGAATTCAGTTTTTAGGGTTAAGGAGCTAGGATGGACCACCCAGTTGTTAAGTGCTCTGTTCTTCACTGCAAGACAGTCACGTATGCCCTCACCATTTTCATCAAACCAGTCTTTATGGAAGAGAGTGGACAAGCCTAGAGTTTCTTCTGCAGTGCTGCAGAGCAGTGTCTTATGTTCAGCCACTCTGCATCTAGGTTTGTTGTATTGTATTGTGGATCAAGTGGTAGACACTGAGATATCTTGTCTGTAATAGTTTGCGCAAGGTGTTATAAGTTGCCACATCCTTTAAACTACAGCAGTTTCAGTTGCCACATCCTTTAAACTTCAACAGTTTCAGCTGCCACATCCTTTAAACTATGGCAGTTTGGATTGCCACATCCTTTAAACTATGAGAGTTTCAGTTCCCGCATCCTTTAAACTATACCAGTTTCAGATATCACATCCTTTAAACTACAGCAGTTTCAGTTACCACATCCTTTAAACTATGACAGTTTCAGCTGCCACATCCATTAAACACCTTACTCCAGTTTAGCTTCTTGGTGGATGGTCTGTGGCACATTTGTGGGCATAAGACTAACTGCAGAACTAAATCACAACCAACCACCTGAAAGACCTACTTCACCATCACTTCCAACAAAAACACATCCCTTCTTACACATGAATTAGGACATGTATGCATGGATCACCAAGCAAACTTCACTTATTTTACACATACATTAAAAAAAAAGGGGGAGTACAGTACTGTACACAGTACAAGTGTTGTAAGCTAAGGGGAGGAGGTTACACAGATGAAATGCCTTCCAGCTAATGTTTCTCACATCAAAGTCTTGTTCTGTTGAGTGAATCTAGTCACCCAAGACCACAGAGTGGACGCAACAAGAACCCTAGCAACAAGGTGCTACATTCCTAGGACTCACAAATACAGGTGGTCCCTGTTTTATGACTGGCTGACTTATGATTTTTTGACTTTACAATGGTAGAAACTGTACTTCAAAATCTGAATTTTGATCTTTTACTGGGCTTACGATATGCAGTACAATACTCTTTCATGATACTGGGCTGCGGAGCAAGCCACATCTCCCAGTTTGCCCGCGGCTCCTAGTGTATACAGTCAGGTCCCAATATTCTATCTATCTATCTACTGCCAGTCGCCATAATTCCGTAAGGGATGGCCATTTGACTTTGAGTTAATTGTTTGATGGGGAGGGGCACTAACTCTCCACCAACCCACTTGCTGACACATAGGGAGCAGTATGGTTTGGTTATATGGTTACCACCCAGCACTGTAAATGGTTTCTTAGCTTACAGGAAACCATTTGGCTTGTCACTCAATGTAAAGCCACCTGTAAAGGAAAGAAACGCAATAAGAATTGACAGGAAAAATGGGAGAAATAGGAAGAGAGGATGGCAGTCACAGAAAAAGAATGATAAAGGCTAAAGAAGTAGGCAGCACTACATCAAGTGAGTGGATGATGGTCGCCACCACCTACCACCAGGGGTAATGTACCAAAACAGCCAACAAATTCTGAATTCTATGAATATCCCAAACCTACCACAGAGGTCACTGATTATAATGTTTCAGTTATTTCTACTACCTACAGACCCACAGTGAGACCTGTACATGCATTTTATGGCACATTAAAACTTCCTAAAAAGACAGTACAGGATGCTTTCTGGGTACAGTGTACATTACTCACCCACGTGATGATGTAACACACCGTGCTCTTGTTCACACCAAAATGGTGCCCAACAGTCACAAGCGACTGCCCCTCACGCACCATGTTCAGCAATTTTACTGTATCTTCCAGTAACATCACTTTCTTCTGCTGTTTAGCCTCCCTAGCAGAATATGCACCCTGAGTAGCACACTTAGTATCCATTTTTCATAGGAATAAAGAATGGAATTGATTAACAGAGCCATAATAACAAGCACAGCACACACAGACGCACTACTCATGAGATGAACTGAGAGAGAATAAGCATGGTGGCATATAATGGGTGCGACGAAATTCTGATTCAGCAGTCATTTACCGAATCAGCACTTTCAATTGGAAAATATTATAACTTTTATCACAATATAGGTTCACACACACCTAATTATAAGAAATCTGGTCAAAAATTTGTATTTAAATTAATTATTTATTTAAAAACTTAGGATTCAGAGCGGATATTTCCTAAAGTCAGTGGAAGCGTTTTGCCTCTAGCTCAACAACTTGCCATGACAGACTTTTGCTTTGTATAAATATTGATTTACAATGAAAATACATCTATGTGTACTCTAGATCAATATTTATGCAAAACAAAAGTGTCAAGGCATGCTGACAAAATGAAAGGGAAAGACCTACTAACTTTAGCACCTTTTAGCTCTGAACCCTGATTTTTTATTAAGAGCTATAACCCCTTCACACACGATGACTCAAAACGAGTCAAAACGGTGTTAGTCTGAAGAGGAACCGATAAAGCACTATGACGCACTTGTCGGTGTTGGTCTGAAGGGATGCCAATTAGGCAATTCTGGACAAAAATATTCACCAAAAATTATGTTTTAACATGAAATGCATCAATATTTGGAGAGTCTATTTCCAGGCCAACACCCTCAAATAGTTGGCATTCTCTTCGTTTTTGGTTTGGGGGGGGGGCACTGTGGGGAGGCAGCAGCTCATTCGGTAGAGAGGTGGCCTGCAGTCCCGACGGACCCAGGTTCAAATCCACGCTGGGGCAGGGAACAGTTTAAGGATTTGAATTTCATTAAATCGGGCTTTACTGATCTACCAGAAGTCCCGCCGACATGTCGTAAAAATACCCCCGCTAATACCAGTACACCAGTTCTGTATGAGACAGCCCTAGCATGTATTCAATATGGAGGAGTTTCATTATTTGGGAGACATGTTATGTGCTGGAGGTGACGCTGGAGTTAGCTCGGTTGCTAGGGTGAGAAGTGGCTGGAAAAAGTTCAGGGAGCTGTTGCCTCTCCTGACATTGAGAGGACTCTCCTTATGTGCTAAGGGGTCTTTGTATGCAGCATGTGTTAGGAGTGTGATGCTGTTTGGTAGTGAGACCTGGGCAGTAAAGGAAGAGGATATTCGCAGGTTTAAACGTACAGAAATGACAATGATTAGGTGGATGTGCAGTGCGTCCCTGCGTGCAAGGCCTGGGGGGGCTGGGTTTACGATGGAAGAGTTGAGAGGTAGGATGGGACTGGAGTGTATTGGTGTTGTGATGAGGAGAGGTAGGCTGAGGTGGTTTGGACATGTGGAGAGGATGGGGGATGATAATTGGGTACAGAGGGTGAGAGGTGTTAATATTGGGGGAGGGGT
>JAGKTI010009638.1:16728-30474 GCA_018397915.1 Birgus latro
GCCTAACAATCTCTGCCTGCTCTCCCCGACACACCGCACACATGAAATCAGCATTATCTCGCAGTCTACCTCTAATACCACTACATCTCTTGTGCACCCACTTATCACAAACACTGCACAAGATGGAATTACTTCCCACACCCATGTGGCAAACTGCACATGGCCACTCTCCCTCTCCTCTGATTGTACCGCCACCAACCCTAGATATCATCACTTTTGTTTTATCTGCATTTACCCTTAAGCCCTTGTGCCCCATACCATCTCTCCACTTCTTAAATCTTTCCTCAGCCTCCCCTTCATTCTCAGCAATCAACACCAAATCATCAGCATACAACATCTCCCATGGGAGTCCCTCTCTGAAGTCACGTGAGAGGGCTTCAAGCACCAAAATTTTTTGGGGATAATCCCCTGGATCAACATTATTTCGTGCAAACATCACGTCTACGAAATACCCATCTGTCTCTCTCGCTACTGACGAGATGACGAAGAAGAAAGGAATTACTCCCGAGATAAAACTCAAGAAAAATCCCCAGCATGAAGGCATTAAGCCCGCAGGGTCCTGGTCGTTTCAGCTGCAAGTCATTTAGACCATAGCGTCCGAAATGGAAAACAGCCAAATCGCCCATCGGCCTAAATAACATAACCTAAGCTAACCTATCTGAATGTTAAGGCCTAAACGACTTACAGTCAAAATGACCGTGACTGAGTCCGTAATGGCCAACACACGTGAACTTGGACTTTCGCAATCGACAATCTCAGTACAGTATTCAATAAATTACATGAGCTACTCAACAATTTAAAGGTATACCTCGATATACAATACCCCTTGATGTATTACCCCAGTTTAGTGATGGGGGTTGAAATACCACCATACCCTGCTTAACAATGGCTAAACCCCGGTTTAATGATGGGTTGTGATTTTTTTGTACTGATTCTGATGACATTTTAGACTAAAATAGTATGTTTAGGTTGATTTATAAACCGTGTTTAGACTTTGGTGGTAGGTGGTGGCGACCATCATCCACTCACTTGATGTAGTGCTGCCTACTTCTTTAGCCTTTATCATTCTTTTTCTGTTCCTGCCCTCCTCTTTTCCTATTTCTCTCATCTTTCCTGTCACTTCTTATTGCTTTTCTTTCCTTTACAGGTGGCTTTACATTGAGTGACAAGCCAAATGGTTTCCTGTAAGCCAAGAAACCATTTATAGCGCTGGGTGGTAACCATATAACCAAACCATACGTGCTCCCTACGTGTCAACAAGTGGGTTGGTGGAGGGTTAGTGCCCCTCCCTGTAAAACAAACAACTCAAAGTCAAATGGCCACCCCTTACGGGATTGTGGCGTCTGGCAATAGATAGATAGATAGATAGTTTAGACTTAGATTAATGTGTTTTAGCCATAGGTGGGGTGAACATTTGTCATTCTGGCATACAGTTTACTAAGCTTGATTTCTTCCAGACTTATATTTGACAATTTTCATATTTTATTTGTTGGTTTCAGTGAGTTATTTCCAGGTGTTAGGCTAGCTTCTTTGACAGCTGTAGGGCCATTTAGACTGACTTTAAATTTGTTTTTGGATGGGCTTAGGACTTGATTGGGGGGGAAACCCAAGGCTCAAAAACACATCCCTATACATGTTAAATCTACCCTGAGATATGATACCCCGCCTAAAGATGGGTTTGTACTTAACCAACTGCATCATTAAACTGAGGTATACCTGTATTATATAATAGGCTTTGTGTTAATGATTTTGCCCAACTGTAGGCTAATGTAAATGTTCTACGCACATTTAAGGCAGGCTTCGCTAGGCTATGATGTGCAATTGGTTAGGTGTATTAAATGCATTTTCAACTTACTACATATACTCCACTTATGAAGGGTTTATCAGAAAGTAACCCCGTCCTAAGTTGGGGACCACCTGTAGAAGGGTTTACTCTAAAACCCACCATTTTAACTTAAATGTTTAAGTTTAGATGACACAAGATTATTCAACGATAAATCTTCACTTTATCGAACCCTGATATACAGTATTGGGTTTTGGATTTACTGAGCCCATTAAAAATATTTGGTTATACCTAATGAGGGTTGATAAACAAAGCACATCATGTGGCCCTTCCAAACTGCCGGCAACACATGGGGTGACTCACAACACAGTTGCCATGGTAGATGGATATGAGTAAAGCCAAAAGCACATGGTTGGATTTATAAGTTAAAACAGAGGCAGCCTGATGGTGTCAGCTTGGCACCATTTATGTGTATGTGTTTTGTTTCGTTTCATTTTGCATATAAAAACTCCAGCATATCTGCATGTGTCTAGTCTTGGTCACCTACTGGTGGCTCTCCATGCTACTCAATCTCGGGCAGCCTCCATATTCAATCCCTTATCCCTGTGATAAAGCACTATGAAAATCTTGTTGTTTATTAAATGTAAGACACACAGAGATGTGAAGAAGGATATGAGCAGAACTGAAAGCAGAAGACTACCTACGTGTCATAACACAAAGGAGACAGCCTGGCAACACGTATGTATGTGTATGCTTATGTAAACATTTTATTATTTTTGACAGAAGGAGCTAGAGGCACTAAGAATATTTTATCTTAAATGTCAGGACCAATTTGTCTAACCCCAGGCTCCTTCACTCCTCATGGGGCAGCAAAGGATTGGATGATGGATGATGGATTAAAAGTGAGAATGAGGTGCATACATGGATATCAGTACAACCAAAATCAGGTGACTAGCTACACAAGTTACATAACACAAAGGAGATTCATGGCACCATTAGCCTGGCTGTGTATTTGCAAGTTTGTTTATGTAGGCATTCTATTTTTTTTCCACAGGAGCTACAAGCAGTAAGAATATTTTGCTAACAAGGTGAGTAAGATGCATAGAAGGATATGAAAAGTACTGGAAAACATGTGACTAGCTATTTGAGTTATGTAATGCGAGGGCTGTTCAAAAAGTATCCAACCTTTGGCCAGGAAAAATAGAATTATTCACCTGGCAGTCTGAAACCCTAATCCTCATCAAAGTAGTCTCCTTGGGACTGCACACACTTCTCCCAGCAGTCCTGCCATGGTTACAAGATTGTGACAATGTGAGGTAACTTTTACCTGAACGTGGTGTAGTGGTATGCTGCCTGGCTCTCACCTGACAGTCCCGGGTTTGATTCCCGGCATAGTGGTAATATATTGGATGATTTTTCCTGTGTAAAGTACAGGTTTCTCATTTCATTCTGACTTGCCGTAAGTGCTTGGGATAGATTAAAAGCATCTACTTGCCCAAGTGCCAGGGGGTTACCTCATCCTCTTGATGCCCACAGTGGGGGCGGAGGGACATTGGTTACAAGATTATGACAATGTGAGGTAACTTTTACCTGGTCGTGGTGTACTGGTATGCTGCCTGGCTCTCACCTGAGAGTCCTGGGTTTGATTCCCGGCATAGTGGTAATACTGTATATTGGATGATTTTTCCTGTGAAAAGTACAGGTTTCTCATTTCAGTCCTGCCATTGTTGGAAGCATTCTGGAATGTATTTTTGGGAACATAGTACAGCTGGGTTGTCACATTCCTCATAATGTCTTCTCATGGCTAAAATCGGATCCCTTTCAGCGGCATTTTCAGCTTAGGGAACAGCCAAAAATCACAAGGAGCCATGTCGGGAGAGTAGGGAGCCTGATGAACCACAGGAGTGTTGTGTTTGCCCAAGAAAGTTTGAATCAGATACGAGGAATGAGCTGACGCATTGTCATGATGTAGCTGCCAAGTTCCCGCTACCCACGGGTCAGGCCTCTTGCGCTGCTCATTCCTCGCATCTGATTCAAACTTTCTTGGCCAAACACAACACTCCTGTGGTTCGTCAGGCTCCCGACTCTCCCAAAATGGCTCCTTGTGATTTTTGGCTGTTCCCCAAGCAGAAAATGCCACTGAAAGGGACCTGATTTGTGTCACAAGAAGACATTATGCGGACTGCAATGACCCAGCTGTACTACATTCTCAAAACTGTATACCAGAAATGCATCCAACAATGGTGGAACTGCTGGGAGAAGTGTGTGAAGTCCCAAGGTTTCAGACCACCAGGTAAATAATTCTGTTTTTCCCGGCCAAAGGTCGGATACTTTTTTGAACAGCCCTCATACAAATTAGGAGGCAACCTGGCAGCATCACTCTGGTGTTATCTGCGTGCATGTTTCGTATCATATCATTTATAAAGACCCCAACATACTTGCATGCATTGGCACAGGTCACCTAATGGCAGCTCTCTATGCTACTCTCTCTGGCAGCCTACCTATTCAGTCCCTTATCCCTGAAGTCACACTCCATTACCTCATACTAGGTCTTCCTTGGTTTGCCTCTTGCAACTCTACCCTAAATGTTCACACTTCACACTTTCCACACCCAACTGTCATCCTCCATCCTCTCAACTGGCCCAAACCATCTCAATCTAACCCTCTTCATCACAACAACTATACATTCAAGTCCCATCCTTCCTCTAAACCCTTCAATTGTAATCCTAGCCCAAGCCTCGCATTCAAGGATGCACTACACAGCCATCATTATCATCGTCATTTCCGAAAGTTTGAGCTTATGGCTATCCTTTTCCTTCACTGTCCATGCCTCACTACCATACAGCATTACATTCCTAACACATATCACATACAAAGACTCCTTACCATGGAGGGAGAGCCCTCTCAATGTTACGAGGGGCAACAGCTCCTTCAACTTCCTCCAACTACTCCTTACCCCAGCCACAGAGCTAGCTCCAGTCCTACCTCCAGGACATAACCTCCCCCCCAAATAACAAAATCCACTACACACTCAAGAGGCTCTCCAGGAAGATCAATCCTTTCATGCCTGTCAATTTCTATGTGCTCTCCCCAACACAACTCACACAAGAAATCAACATCAATTCACAGCCTACCTCTAATACCATTACATATCTTAAGTGACCATTTATCACAAACACTGCACAAGATGGAGTTACTTCCCACACCCTTGTGTTAAACTGCACATGGCCACACTTCCCTTGCTTTAACAGACCACCACCAGCCTTAGATATCACCACTTTCAATTTATCCACATTATATCATGGTACCTGGTGGCTTAATGGTTAATTAAAGTGCTCCAGTCGGATTAAGCCTGTGTAGGTTTATATCCAAGGGATGGTTGGGGTTTATTGCTCATGTGATGCCACTCAGGAATGAGCAAGGCTGGTCATTCTTATCTTAAATGTCAGGACCAACTTGCCTAGTCCTATGCTCCTCATGGGGCAACATAGGATTGGATGATGGAGATGGAACTCTTAAACCTTTGTGTCCCACTCTCTGCCTCTCCACTTCCTAAATATTTCCTCCACTTCCCTCTCCTCCTCTGCAATCAACACCAGGTCATTAGCATATAATATCTCCAATGGGAGTCCATTTCTGAAGTCATGTGAGAGAGCTTCAAGCACCATGACAAAAAATAAGGGGTATAAAAACAATATTTAATTTAAGTGATGAATTATGCAAGCCCTGATTGGGCCTCTAACCTCACTAAAACACACTACAATACTCTACAGACCTTACAAAACAAGGGCCTAAAAATAATCACAGGCTGCACAGCTACTACACCCACAGACCACCTACACCAAGAAACCAAAGTCCTAAAAGTAAAGGATCACCAAGATATGAGAGGCACCCAAATTCTCGCTGCAGCCTCCACAAACCCACAACATCCACTACACTACATGGCAGCACATCCATACACATGAAGGAACATCAAAACAACACCCAGCACACGGTATCATACACAAATATTGTCATCTCTCCCCCCTCATCCACCTCAGACCAGCTTCCATTCAGTCACTGAAAGACAACACACAGCTGCATGCACGGCCGCCTGATATCCACCCTTCTGAATCATATCTCCCTCGTGAGAACAGGGTCCACCTGGCCAGGATGAGATGTGGGCATCATCCAGCCCTCAAGTTATCGGAAGAGGCTGGATGACTCCATCGCTGATGCCTGTCCAGGATGCAACACAGCACCCCATACTATTAAGCACATTATGGAAGACAGCGTTGTACACAATCACCTACGCCAACAACACAGCATACACTCCTTGAGAGCTCAGTGGGAAAGTCTGGTATCGGCCGTGGCCTTCCTTAGGGACTTGGGGCCGTTTGGCCAGACAGCCTAGGGAACTACTACTACTACTACTACAATAAGGGGCTCAAGACTGACCCCTGATGCATGCTAACATTCACAGGAAATTCATCACTCAAATCTTCATTTACTCTCATCTGGGTGTGAACACCCACATGCACAGCTATAACCACTCTAACCAGCCACTCGTCGATCTCAGGCTTTCTCACTGCTCACTTCACTACCTTCTTTGGAACTCTGTCGAAGACCTTCTCCAAATCAATAAAAGTAAAGTACAGCTCCATTTTCATTCCAAAATATTATTCCTGAAGCTGTCAGACAATGAATATAGCATCAGTGGTCCCTTTGCCTGGCATAAGCCCAAATTGCATCTGATCAATATTCACTCTTTCCCTTGTCATACCTTCTAGAACACTCTATACTGCCATCATTATCTGGTCCAAAAGTTTTATGCCCCTATAATTACATCTTTCCAGGGCACCACCCCCCTTATACACATTCACAACCACACACTGTCAGTCATCTGGGACAACACACTCATAAACAATCAAATTTATCAAATCAGTAACTAAACCCACTCCTATATCACCTGAAGCCTTCAACATTCCAGCAAATCAATCCAGATACAACTACCACCTTCTCCAAATGCATCCTCCATATTGCCCTACTCACAGTAGCAGCATCAGTCAAGACCAAGGGCCAAAAATTGAAACCGCTAACTCCAAACCTTCCCAGTTCCAGTTAAACTCCTCATTCAGCAGCCGGTTATAATGCTCTCTCCAGGCGTCTTTAATATCCTCTCTGTCCACCGCTATTTTTCCATCATTCACACACTGCTCACCTGATATCCCTGTTTTCCCTCTTCATCTGATTTGCCATCTTAAATACCAGATCCTTTCAGCACTACAGTATTTGGGTTATCCAGTAAAAGTCTCTCAGACTTAGACTTTTACTCTGTACGAGTATGCCTCCTTTCTAGCCCTACCCTTGGCAGGCAAGTATTCTTCTCTGGTACCATCCCTTTTCTGTTCCTGGAATATTCTTTTCTCCATAACTAAGGCTTCTACATCCTCATCTCACCACAATGTTACCATGTCTTGGAAGGTCCCTTGTCCAACCACAAACTGAATTAGTAACTCTCAGCAGATTGTTTTTAAGAGCTCAATACTGCTCATTAACACTTCTGTCAACTGCTCCCTGTTCAGCCACCATTCTACTCATCTCATTATAGAAAGCATCCCTTGTTGACTGGCTTTTCGATTACCATATTTCCCTCATAGGTGCACCACTTCCTCGGAATCATGTCACATACAAATTATTTGTGTTCCTGCACACACTTTTCTCTCCCTATAACTTTAACATTTTTTGCCAACCTCCTATTAGCCCTCTTGATCAGGAAATAGTTAATCTGGAAAAAATTTTATCATAATTTTACTTTTCATTATTTTCAATAGGAACTATTGTAAAGACCTTAGGAACATTTTACTTAATTAAAAGTCGAAGGAAGTGTGTAGATAAAAACGAGAGAGGATTACTGCAGTAGGCCAGTTGCCCTATATGCACATTACACACCACACATCCTACTGACAATTAACCAAAATGGCTATTTCTTCTACTGATAAAGAAGATCTCTTCACTCAGACTTTCTCCTCCAATTCCACCTTAGACAATTCCGGTGCTGTTCCTCTATCACTTCCCCCCTCTGACTTCCTCTTGACTGACATTAAAATTTCTTCAGCTAATGCATTTTCTGCCATCACTGGCCTCAACACTAAAGGCATATGGGCCTGATGGAGTCCCTCCTGTTGTCCTCAAGAACTGTGCTTCCTTGCTTACACCCTGCCTAGTTAAACTCTTTTGCCTTTGTCTTTCGACCTGTACCTTTCCTTCTTGATGGAAGTTCGCTCTCATTCAGCCAGTCCCAAAGAAGGGTGATCATTCCCAACCCTCTAACTATCGTCCAATTGCTTTAACATCCTGTGTCTCAAAAGTTTTTGAGTCTATTCTTAACAGAAAAATTTTAAAGCATCTCTCCTATCACAACCTTCTTTCTGATTGTCAGTATGGGTTCCGTCAGGGACACTCCACTAGCGATCTTCTCACCTACCTTTCAGACTCCTGGTCATCCTCCTTTCGGGACTTTGGCAAAAGCTTTGCCATTGCACTTGACATCTCAAAGGCTTTCGATCGAGTCTGGCATAAATCTTTAATTTCCAAACTGCCCTCTTACGGTTTCTATCCTATCTGTGCCTTCATCTCTAGCTTCCTTTCTGGTTGCTCTATAGCCACTGTTGTAGACGGCCATCATTCTTCTCCTAGATCTATCAACAGTGGTGTTCTTCAGGGCTCTGTCCTATCACCAACTCTCTTCCCTTTATTCATCAATTATCTTCTAAGCTGTACATCTAACCCTATCCACTCATACGCTGATGATTCCACCCTTCACCTTTCCATTCGGTTTCCGCAACGTTCATCTCAGCAGTTACTTCAACAAACAAGGGATGGGGCTATGGCACATCTAATGTCTGACTTGGCTCACATCTCTGACTGGGGTAAAAATAATCTTGTTGTTTTTAATGAAACAAAGACTCACTTTTTACACCTATCAACCCGACACAATCTGCCACAAGAGTACCCATTAATGTTTAATCCTGCATCATCCTTGAACATGCTTGGGGTTTCATTCACTCAGGACTTATTTTGGAAAGATCATACTGCATCTCTTGTAAAATCTGCTTCCAAGAGATTAGGTGTGCTAAGCCGACTCTGTGCTTTCTTTACCCCTGCACAGTTATTGACTTTATACACAGGTTTTATTCACCCAGGTTTACAGTACAACTCTCATGTGTGGGGAGGCTCCCCACATACAGCTCTTCTCAACTGGGTGGAGTTCAAGGTTATTTGTCTTATCAACCCTCCTCCTCTTACTGGCTCCCTTCAACCTCTGTCTCTTCGCCGCACTGTTGCATCTTTATCTCTTTTCTATTGCTACTTCAATAGTCACTGCTCCTCTGAACTGTCTGCTTGCATCCCTCCACCTCTACGATGGGTGTGTAGCACCCGTCTAGCAACAAACTCTCATCCCTTTTCTGTCCAACTCTCTAATGCAAGAGTTAACCGTTACTCCCAGTCCTTCATTTATGCAACAGGTCGACTCTGGAACTGTCTCCCTCTGTCTGTATTTCCTACTTCCTATGATCTCCAGTCTTTCAAACGCAGTGTGTCCAGGCATCTCAAAATGAATGTCTTAAATTTGGCTCTCTTTTGTATTGTTTTTATTTTTTTCTTGGAAGGAACTGTTTTGCAGGCTCAGCCTTTGGTTACTTCTTCCTCGCATTAAAAAAAAAAAAAAAAAACTCACGAGTCCGGAGGGAGGACCATTAATGCTCCCACCATCTGCCCCTCTCCCGATGACGACCCGGTGAGATGCCTGGAACCACTGTCTAACTCACTACTTCTTCATTTCTGCAACATTCACAGACTTTCCTCTAACTTTCTCTCTGTTGAGCACCACCTCTCATCCTTTAAATCTAACCTTCTCATCCTGATACTCAGCTGTCTGAGGCAACTGATAGAAAACCTTTCTCTATATCCTCCTATCTTCTCTATACTCATTTAAAAGCCAAAGGAGGCTGTTGTGTATATGTACACGACGACCTATCTTGCTCTTGTGATCCTGAACTTGATTCTTCTAAATTTTCGGCTCTCTGGATTTGGCTTTCCTGTTGTTCTCTCACTAAATATATTTGTGCTATTTACTTATCCCCTAATTCTGCTGACTATGTAAAATCTTTCCACTATCTTACTTCTACGATGGAACATATCCTATCCATGTCTCCTTTCTCTGAAATATCCATTCTGAGAGATTTCAATGTTCATCGCCACCTTTGGCTCTCCTCTCCTTTCACTGATTCATCTGGTGGACAAGCCTACATCTTTTCTATCCTTAATGACCTAGAGCACCTTGTAAATCACCCTACCTGTATCCCTAACTGGAGAATGTTCCAATATACCTGACCTCTTCCTTCTGCCTACGCTGTAAATGTCCTCTCCGGTGGGCTCCTCCGATCATAACCTTATCACCTTAACCTGTCCTATCACTCCAGTAAGGCCCATGGACCCTCCCAAATTTGTCTTTTAATATCATAAGCATATCCAGTACTCTGACTTGCATTTTCATAAAACAATTTGTTTACAATTACTGAGTACAGTAATCCCTCCACTACCCGTTGCAATAGAGCCAAAGGAATGACAGGAAAGTGGTCCTGACGGTCCTGCACCAGTCATTCATGACCCTAACCTAACCTAAATCAGAAAACCACTACTTACCTCCCTACTGGACATGCACAGCACTTATTTATGTCCCCTTTCACATAAATAATGGACACAAAGCATGAATTAATTGAATTTTAACCAAAAAATGACGATTTAGAGGTAAGTAAGGCATAGGTGTTCACCACATGGCAGCACAGTGTAAGTAAGTATCGGACATGGAAATCACTATGAAAATCACCCTTTCTCACATCTCATGCACTAAAATAATAAACACAAAGCATGAATTAATTAAATTTTAATCAAAAAATTATGATTTTGAGGTGAGTAAGTGAGTAAGGCATAGGCATTCACCACTTGGCAGCTTAGTGTAAGTAAGTATTGGACACAGAAATCACTATGAAAAGCACCCTTTCTCACATCGTATGCACTAAAATAATGAACACAAAGCATGAATTCATTGAATTTTAACCCAAAAATGATGATTTAGAGGTAAGTAAGGCATAAGTGTTCACCACCTGGCAGCTTAAGTATCAAACGTGGCAATCACTATGAAAATCATCATTTCTCACATCTTATGCTCTAAAATATGGGATACAAAGAATCAAATAAATAAACTGTTACCAGAAAAATGATGATTAAAAGTTAGGTATGGCAAAGGTGTTGACCATTCTACAGCATGCTGAGAGTAAGTATCGGACATGGAAATTACTGAAAATCACCTTTTTCACAGCTTGTGCACTTAAAAAAAAAAAAATACTATTGGTAACAATGCATGAAAAAATAAATTGATAACAGGAAATTATGATTTACATTTATGGGAATTTTTACCACTTTACAGCATGCTGGAAAAAGGTTAGACATGAAAATCATTATGGAAATCACCTTTCACACAGTCTATGAATGAAATTAATGAAATGAGAAGAACAAAACAAGGAGCAGCACAAAGCAGACACCCGATGCTTGGAGAGCTTGTGGCCAGGTATACGCTTCTTTGTCTCCTCAGCGAGAGTGTTTGTGGGCACTGAGCGATAGAATAGTCCAGTTTCGTCAGCATTGTAGACTTGATTGATAGTGAGGCCCTCCCTGTCAATCTAACCCTTCATCTTCTGCCGAAACTCTTCTATTCCCTCCTCGCTGGCATCCACAGCTTCGCCATGGGCCTTACGATTGGTAAGTCCATGCCGTAACTTGAATGCGAAGAGCCAACCTTCAGATGCCTTGAAGTTTGCAGTGTCGTGAAGCCTTGCGAACTTCTCGGCAGCAGCTTTCGGCTCCGTTCCACGTACCAAAACACCAGCAGCACGTTGTTGTCGATACCAGATGAGCGTTGAACGGTCGATGTCTGCATTCTTAGGAGTAAACATCATCTTCCTCCCCACGTTCCGTCTGGTTTTCGAAGCGAAGTCAGCCGTGTACTGGTGGAGTTTGTCTCGGGATTTCTTGGTATCAAACAAAGCAGAGCGAGGGAGGTTGAATTCACGTAGGATGCGTGAGGTCGGCCACCCCACGTCCACCTTCTCCAATATCTCCCATTTCTTCTCTAGAGTCAGCACCACTCTCTTCCTCTCCTCAGGTGGCAGGGCCATCATCACACACACGATGAAGAGGGTGCAGAGAAGCAGCAAGCCCTGCAGGAGGTAGGGGATCACCACAAGATCAACCATGTGAGCAGCCATGACGAGAGTGTATGAGAGCGCATTCACGAACCAACAGCTGAGTGGGAAGTGAGAGGAAAGCGGACAGAGGTGGGCCGCGCGATAACCCAGCTGGTCAGCGCGTGTGGGAAATTCAAATTGACGCGGTCAAAAAAAATAGGATTTTTTTTTTTTTTTTTTTTTTTTTTTGCAATTTTTGGGCATTTTGGGGTATCGGCCATCACCCTACGATGTCCGAACAGTGGTGTAACCGGATAGTGGTCATCTGGAAAGCAAAGGGATTACTGTAATATAAAAAAGGAAATACATGATGACAATCCACGGTGTCAGGATGATAATGAGATTTTACGTTTTGTACATATCAAGATAATTGCTCCTTTCTTCCATTAAATGGTTGCAATCTGTCTTTAGATCTTTCTCAGTGACTCTCATGATGAGCTGGTAATATGTAATTACAGTAAGACCTCACTATAACGGACTAATTGGGGCTCAGGCCAGTCCGAAATATGCGATTTTCCAATAAAAGCGACATCCGGACTTACCCCTGCTAATCCGGACTTTTTCCGATATATCAGACATTAGTCCAGATTGCATCAGTGGTTTTCACCACCATTGCAGTGTGTTATACCTTCACTGTGTTATACCTTCACTACATTAATCAAATGGTATAATAATACTGTACTGTGCACTGAAAAACATGTCTTTTACTTGTCTTACTGTGGTGAACATAGCTGAAGTTGTCAGGCAGTCCGGACTGCTTTCTGGCTATATCGGACTTTTTCCGATATATGGGAGTTTAGTCTGGTAGCTCCTCGAGTCCAATAAAAGCGAATTCCGGTCTACTGAAGGCTGTTATATCGAGGTTTTACTGTACTAGCATATAGTGAGCCCTTATGTTTCGCGTGATTTGGTTTCGCGAATTTACCTTTCGCAGGTAGGCCCAAAATTTCCAAAAACGTATGTCTCACGATGAAGAATTCACCTTTTGCGTCAAATATATGGGGTGCCGGTGGACAACGTGATCGCCGGCTGTTGTCCGCCATGTTGTCTACACAATTCCCGCCAGCTGTGAGACTGTGTAAGGTGCTCTGGTAGTGAGTGGAGCCGTGGTCACTTTTTTTACCTTTCCCTTCGTCCAGCTGTTGTACTCATGTCATCTACCTGTACAGTACTATGGCTTATTCTTCATTTACTGGAGGACTAGGTAACAGTGGTGACGGTGAAATACTAGGAAGTTCAAAGGATGGAGGCAAGAAGAGAAAAGAACGTCATGCGTATTGAGTCAATGTGAAGAAGAAAAAGTACAGTATTCAGTAGAGGATAAGATGAGGATTTTTCAGGCTGGTCATCCATGTATTATGTGTTTCTTAACATTTTTATCATATTCTTAGAGTTGTCAGTTATTCTGATATCCTGTTTTATGAGAATTATAACTCAAAAGTGAGAAAAGGAGTGGCTTTGGGAGAGGCTCTAGAACCAATTAGATTTTTTACCATTAAATACTTTTTGGCTCGCGAATTTCTGTTTTTGCGCCAACCTCATGGTACCAATTAGACGCAAAACTTAATGGCTCACTGTATATATTAATATCCTTAGTCACCATGATGTCACAACAGTGGGGGGGGGGATCTCCATCATCAGATGCAATGCCACATGTACTCCAAGCTCATCTGC
>JAGKTI010009639.1:0-30469 GCA_018397915.1 Birgus latro
CTAACATGCCCCTACACACATGTACTTAGAACTGGGAACTGGAAGAAGTGAAAAAGTAATATGGCTTTTCTAGGCTTTAATTACAAAATAGTATTTACAAAAATCTACAAATAACTCTGAGGTAATTCCCACCTCATTTCACTACACGTGCATAAGTACCTAAAAACCGCACATACACGTCTACTTTTAAATCACTTGAATATTAACACTATTTTAATAAAGCAAAGCCAGTCTTGTAAAAAATCACTAGTGCTGTTATATATATATAGCACTCTTTACTCATTCATATATATGAAATCACTGTTACATCAGTATAAGAAACACACACTTAAACATTTAAAATCTTAACTCCCTCCGTTTCAAACTAGGAGTCCTTACTAGTTCCCAGACGACAGACAAATAAATAGCACTGCTAGTCGGTTTGTACCCGCGGTCACAAAGCATGTACTTTCACTTACTACCAGTAATGCTCGCATTGCTGACTCCCTGGAACTTTACGTTGGCTATACAGCGACGTCTCTGCACCAAGCACGCCAGGCTGCCTCCTCACAACGACTTTCCTCCAGGCTCTAGTCTGCTCTCCTCCAGGCTCTAGTCTGAACTGAGGTCTGTACCCCTTTCTGGCCTCAGAAAGTTGCCGATGTTCGCCGGCGGTCATGTGGGGTGTGGTGGGTGATGACTTCACCCACTCACCCAACGCCGTCACCCACATGTCACCCGCTTCATCCACCGTAGAGGCCCTATCAGACTCGCTGCGTCAGCTCGGTTCTCACACCGCAAAATCCCGTAGTCAGCTTACGCTCTCACGGTCTGAACTGCCTAGCCAACACTTTTCTGTGTAAACAACTCGACCAACACCACCCGCACTACCCCTCTCTCTCTCTCTCTCCTCCTTCCTCCATTTATTTCTTCCTCTCAACCTCTCTTCCTTATTCCATCTCCCTATTGCCCACAGCTGTACACAGAATCCATCGAACCTCTACTCTTTCTCCCCTGTCCGCGTTTCATCCTAAACTCACGTCCGGCAGGCGGTGTCACTTGCACACCTGTCACCGCTGTGTGTCTTACATCTGCCCGAGGGGATGCATGTCGGCTTCCCGACAATTGGGCATCTCAAAAGGTGGAGATATTTATCGTGGTGAGCTCGGATCAGCTGTATAATGCGGGCTGATGTCACAGTAGGTATTGATGCTCAGGTCCAAATTTTCTTTAATTTTGACAGCCAGGACATCAGACTCTTTTCAACAGTTGGTTCTTTTTTCGAATTACTCGTCAATTTCAGTATGACTCACTCACAGTCCATAAGCATGTTTTCAATGGTTGGCAACCTGTGCAAGTTCATTCTATGAGGATTACCGAAAAATTGGCATGCCGGAGGTTTTCTCGGATGACGCTCAGCCATCTTGTCACTATGCTCCAACACTCAAACTGCATAAGAAACGCAACAGAACATAGTAGGCTTACAAGCTATAAGTATTATATGCATTATTTAATATATAAACTCAGGTACTCATAAAACACTTGAGAATCATGTATCTGAAACCTTATTTGCCTTGTCCTTTAATATATTTGATATGACTGAACATGTCCCGGCATATAAAATTGGCAGTTTTAGTAGAGGGTAAAAAATGTTGGTTTTAGAATGCCAAATTTTACATGCTTCACATGTGGGACAAATGACAACTTTTAGGGGATACTACATGACATAATTACATTTTTCATTTTTTCACCCCACCCTACTGTAATGTCCACCATTACTCTATCAGTCCACCCACGTGGTACAGCTGAAGAGGGGCGCATCCACACTCCTTGGCTCTTTTCTTGGCACAACATACATCACAGGCCCGACACCACTCTTTAACATTCTGATGCATGCCAGTTCAGTAGAACCTCAGTGGGCTAGTTTTCTTCACTCCCAGGTGCTCACTAGTGATCTGGATATGAGACTCATCCAACATCCCAGACTGCCACTTTCTTTGGAAACACTAGTTGCCAATGGTTGCTGGAGCCATCGGGTGCCTTCCAACGACACTCCAATAGTCTGTGGTTCAAACGAAGAAGGTCCCACTGACTCCAGTAACTCTTAGTCGCAGGGCTGAATCTGGAAACCTCATCCCAAGATGGTCGCACAGTACTCTGCTGCATCCACTCTAACATTGGTTGTAAATCTGCATCCTCCATCTGTATCCTCTTTAGGTCTTCATCTGATGCTGGCACTGTCATTGCAGTATGGCTGCATTTCTTGCTAAGATTCCCATTCCTATTACAGTGCTTGGTGTCTGTTCTTTCGTCTTCTTGCACACTATTAATCAAGGTTCTCTTGCATTTCCTGATTGGTGGGTCTTCTTGGGAAAAACTGGCTGATTGTTGCCTCTTGTTACCAGCCGTTACTAATTTACCCTCATCCTTCTCTTTCTCTACAGCCTTCTTGCCGTCCTTCTCATTTGGACAATCATAGTCGAAGTATCCCACCTCACCACACGTCCAACACCAGTTTGTTGCAATCGTGGGTTTCCTTGCACTGTTCCGTTCTTGCTTCTTCTTCCATTTGTAACACTCCTTGTTCTTGTGTCCCTGCTTCCCGTAGAACCAGCAACCTCCTCCGATCTTCTCCTGTTCCCTCCTCCATTTGTAACTTTTCTCTTTCCTATGTCCTGGCTTTTCACAGTACTAACAACTTCCTCCAAAGTTTTCTGCTTCACTTACCTGCCCCTTTCTTGCCCTGGATCCCGCACTACGACCTCCCTGAAAACTGGACATAGTAGACCTGACGTAGGACTCAAATTCTAGGGTCCTGGCCAGTGCTTCTTGCATGCTTCTGGGTTGTGCCTGCATCACTTGCACTTTCACCTCTGTATTATCAAGAGCATCGATAAACTTGTCCCTCAGAAGAGTAGCCAACAGGTTAGGTGCTGCCTAATTGTGTGCCATATTCTCCAGGTCATGAGCAAACCGTTGGAGAGATTCACCTCGAGCCCGTACACGGATCCAGAATTTTGTTCTGTAAACCTCAGTCTGGTACATAGTCCCATATATGCGCTCCAGCACTTCTACTAGGGACTGAATACTGTTCGCATTCTCCACTGACATTTGGCTGAGAATCTCCATTGCAGCACCCTTGGGGCTTGTAGCAAGTTGCACTGCCTCCTGTCTATCATCCCAACCATTCTGATCTGTAGGCAACTCAAACTGCACACGATAAGCTTCCCAAGATACGTTGTCATCAAATTACTGAGGTTTCTTTTTAACTGGACCCTCATTATAGCCATGCACTTCACTGGATTGGGGCCTAAAAACTGGAGCATCATAATTAAGTCCAGGATTTAAAACTTCAGCATTCTGATTATTCAACCCAGTAATGCTTGGGATCCATCAAGATTCACCATACACTGTCTATACTTTTCATAGGCTCCCTGTACACTAACCTGAGGCTCAGCAGCGCAATATTTCTCTATTGCTTCAATTTTCTCACTAATTATCTGCACATGGTCGACTACATGCTTCAACTGGTCATTTACATGCTGTCTGGACTCCATTACTATTCTCTCACTAATCTTCAGCTAGTTGTCTACATGCTGGCTGCACTCCATCACATAGTGCTTACCTCATACTTCTGCTGCCGTAGCTCAGCGTATACTTCTCCTTCAACTGCTGTTGTTCTTCATTTCCCCCATGAAATCATCTAGCTGTCCTTGCATTCTCAATTGTAATTCCCTCTGTTGCTCTTGTAATGCCTCTTGAAGCTGTTCATATCGTTCTTTCTGTTTTTCACTTGATGCCTCTAGTTGTTCACTCTGTGCTTGCAATTGTTCTTTTGTTTCTTTCATGAGCTCTTTATGTTCTTCACTTTGGGTCTGTAGTTGTACACTTTGTGCTTGAAATTGTTCTTTGGGTTCTTTCTGTCCTTCATTTTGTGTCTGTATTTGTTCTTTGAGTTCTTTGTCCTTCACCCTGAGCTTGTAACAGCTTCATGGTTGCTGCCAGACATGCCTCCTCCTGCCAAGCTTGGCCTTTTGTCTGTACACGTTCTGCCTCCATGTCGAAGGTTTGACTCACTGGAGCACTTTTCTAAAGATCCACACTCCTGACACCATTGTTACATCTTCATCCTGCACTGCCACAGGCTTCAACAGCAGCAGTTCAGTACAGGAAAGATGTTGCCCAGTGAGTTGTTCTTCCTACTGTCAGCCTTTCGGTGTACAACAACAAGATTGGCTCAGGCGTGGTAAATAAACACTGGCATCTTAAGTTCATTGTCTTTATTTTCCATATAATTACACTTGATGCATACCAACTTCACTGTTTTCACAAGTACCGGAGTTATACAATCTTCAGTTACAGTACTTAATGCTTGCCGACTTCACTGTTTTCACAAGTACCGGAGCTATATATAATCTTCACTAACTGCAATTACACTTACTGAATGCCAACTTTACTGTTTTCACAAGTACCAAAGCTATACAATCTTCACTCCACTGACACTGCATTGACACTCAACTACACTCAAACCGAACTGAAAACTGACTTAAACTGCTCTAAACCCTTCCCAATCCTTATACAGCCTTGCATTACTCTCGAAGCTTCTAGTTTACTCTAGCACTCACAGTTACCGAATCAGAGACATCCAAAACATGCCTGCGTTTTCTTACACTGCATAAGACTCTAAATTATTCTGCATACAAACTGAGATAAAAGTACATACTTTAACAGTCACATAAATAAAACATCATAGAGAGAAAGAGCATAAAAACTGATGTACAATTACAAAACTACGCTCACAAAAAGCAGGCTAACTGGCAACTCTGACTAGTAACCGAACTACGAGAATCATCGGGAATACTCAGTCACCACCAAACTAGCAAATCCCGCTTCTAAGAAGTATTAGTGTTCCTCACAAGCTTTCTTTCCTTAAGGTGTGAAGAGTTTTATTAGAAAGAAAACAATTCGGCAGCCACACGATATCGTAAGGCCAGCATGAATATAAAACTGGTCACTGGAATTCAAGAGGTACCCATTCACTGCGTCAGTGTTTGTTTACATGTACAGTACAGTACATCAAGTGAGCTGTAGTTTTTAAGTATTCATGAAAACATTAGAAAAAAATAATATTGTCAAAAGATGGAAAAAAAAATCCCGAGTTCAATGGTATACAACATAGTATAGCAAAAAAAAAAAAAAAAACAGGTCCGTGAAGTAATAAATATTCCCTGTGCGGTGGTGCCAGGCAAACGATGTGTTATGGTCGGTCGCACTGTGTCGGCAGTGTCAATCTTGCGATTAGATAAGGTGTAAAGCAGCATCTAAATCATCACTGTCATCATCTGACAACGTATCACTATCATCACTACACTCATCCAGAGATTTCATCCATTATTTGCTTAGGCTACCTACTGACGGTTTCCTGAAGAATATTTCGTGCCAGTACCTGTGGGAGTCATGTGGAGTCACATGGAGAGACAGACTAACAAATGAGGAAGTGAAGGAGCGTTGTGGTGTGGTTGAGGACGTGATGGGAAGCGTTAGGAGAAACACGTTAAGGTGGTTTGGGCATGTGGAGAGGATGGAGAGTGAAAGACGAGGAGAGTGTATGTGAGTGAGGTGGAGGGGGCGAGAGGGAGGGGAAGGCCGAGGATGAGATGGAGGGATGGAGTGGAGAGGAATATGAGAGAGGGGTGTGTGAGTTGGGAGCGTGGTAGTGAAATGGCAGGGGACAGAGTGACATGGAGGCGATTTGTTTGTGGTCACCCCGTTCGGGATTGAGGCGTCTGGCAATAGATAGATAGACCTGTGGGATGCTGTAGGCAACTAAGCTGAGCTCTCCTCCTCGTAGAAATGCATAATCTATGTATGGCAATATTCTATCGGGTGCCATGAGTTGCTAGCTGATTTATTTCATACCATTTCTGATGGCGGAATTTTCGAAAGCAGAAAATCATATATGATACAGACGCAGAGCCATTTGGACTCATATATCATATATGATACAGCCGCAGTCAATGGGTTAATGAGTATGTCCATCATAATATGTAGATTACTACATTCTTATTATTAAAGCATCGGCTGCCTTAATACAATGCAGGTAACTATCTGAAATTAAACAGTGACAACAGTTTGCCATTTTGCATTACCACCTCCACCACAGCCAGGTGGAGGCCACTCCAGTCAGGGTGACAAAATGTTCCACCCCATATTACCTAGACCTACGATACACTTCTTTATTTAAACAAATTTATTAGTTAGCGAGCTCATTATGTCTCCTATAATACAGGGAATGTTACCGTCAGGTGTAACGGCCAAGACTAGCAGATCAAACTCATCTTTAGCCCTCCATGAAAGTGATGCATCTTCATGCCATGTTACTGTTATAGTCTGTTTCATATGCAACAGGGAATATTTGGGGCAAATAATATGGACAAAAAGCTGTGCCAAGGCACAGTAAACCCGTCCCAGGCAATCATCTTAGTGCCGACGTATATCTGGTCAAAGATTTCACATATCAAACTTGGAGTAAATTGGGTGAAAATTGACGATTTTATGCCCATTTGAAAGTTTAGGCCCAGCCCACCTGATATTGATCCCCATACCACTAACTGGGGGGTGACCCCCTGATATAATGAGGGATGTTATAGGATGCAGATTTGAAAGATGCACATTTACGTTTTGGTTTCATGTCGCTATGACGAATATGAAAGGAGTTATGGCGAGAAAATTATTTATACCCATCCTCGTTTTTTTTTTTTTTCATTTTTTGGGCCCATAGCCTGGGCCTTGGCCCAATTTGACCCAAAATATAATCAGGTGATCAGAAGGTCATAACCCATAATCACGGTAATTTTAGTCAAAATCGCACCAGTAGTTTTTACGTAACGTTGTTAACAGACTTACAAACAAACAAACGAACAGAGTGAAAACAATATCCGTCCTATAGACCCTCTGGGGAAGGGACAGGTAATAATTATCCAAACGATAAAATATAAACATAAGTCATTACTTTTACTGACATGTACGGGATGAAAGCTATGGAAAGATAAAACTAAAATGACTGTTTCATCAACCCACAACCCTTCACCCTAAAACTTGTCACATTAAAATAAATTCAAATTATAATTCCCACGTATTCCCACGTATGTGATTCATGATATCTTTAGCTACCATATCCATTAATATTACTGCCATTCACATTTGTAAAGCATCGGAAACATCATCGATGACATCAACGGCCTAACCATCAACAAGTCTGCTTCCTCATTACCTTAGTTCACACTAACCAAAAACTCACTCATTCCACTGTCATGCTTTCCGTTCTTGTTAATACACGTATTGTTATCTCTTAATCAAGTTACATATGCTACGTGAAGAATCTTTAAGGATATAATTATGTTTAACGCTGGCAATTATTGTGATATGTCTCCCCTGATATTTAGTACAGTATGGACACCTCAACACACGAATTGAAATGCAGATGGCCATCATCCTTCCTTCTTGATACAAGTAACAAACCATGATAGGTTTTATATAATAATATATGGTTATATGAACTATCTATTATGAGTTTATAAGGAGAGTTAGTGGTACGAATGAGAGTCATGGTTTCAGTAAGTCGTAGTGGTGGGAGTTTTTTTTTTTTTTATGTGTCCGACTCTGGGCATAGGCTTCACAGCCTGCTCCCAAGGCCCAGCAGTCCTCCCACACACCATACACTTCTACATGTTACCGCTTCGGCGCTAACACCCACCGTCCATATTGAATACATGCTAGGGCTGTCTCATACAGGACTTGTGCATTGGTATTAGCGGGGGTATTTTTACGACATGTCGCCGGGGTCTTCTGATAGATCAGTAAGGTCTGATTCTCCGAAATTCAAATCCTTAAACTGTTCCCTGCCCCAGCCGGGATTTGAACCTGGGTCCGGTAGGAATGCAAGCCTCCTCTCTACCGATTGAGCCACCACCTCCCCTAAGAAGGGTATGCATGACAGAGGTCATCAGTGTGGAATGTTGGAAAGGTGATAAAATGCGAGTAGTGCGAGTGACTACAACTATGATAAGATGCTATGGAATCGCAACTGCCACTGTGCGTTTTCCAGACCTGGGCACCTCCGCAATCACTTCCGCAATCCGCAATTTCTGCGGACCGCATGATTTTAATTGCGGAATTGCGATTTAATCCTGTCCCTGCTGTAGAGACCCGTATACATCTTAGAAAAAGACTTTGACTGGTGCATTGAGTAAAGGATACCGCCAGCTTCAAAACAGTATTACGTGGAATTGCTAGAATTATAACAAGTGAGAAAATTGCGGTTTTCTATATGGCCACCACCGAGGTCTTTCATGACTACAAAGGCTTACAATTTCTAATAGAAACGTAGTACCTGGAAAACTATTATGGGGTTTTCAGGCACGGCCGACACGATGGTGCCTATAGGAAATCAATATGACCTTGCGTAGTACCCGAAATCCATCGTGGCCGCCATCCAGACCCTCCCCAAACAAAAACGTTATGTATCCTTTGAAAGAAACATCATGATCAGATGATTTTTATGTTAATTATGATGTTTTAAGGCACTGCCGACACGATAATACTTTTAGTGATTTGATATCACCACATATGACACCCAAAATTCAAGATGACCACAAATAAGTAATGGAAACATACGCATAGAAAAGTATTTATTCAAAGACATTTCCCAATCATACAGATGTCAGTACCACGTGAAGCTCATTTCACGATCATATTACTTAATCATGACTGAAAGTTGGCATTTTCACTTATTTTGACAAACTGACTCCTGTTTATGACAAAAAATTACACATTTGACACCCTCCTTTTTGCACAAAATTTCATCAAGCCACACTTATAAACGGCTAGCATTCTTTTGGATAATGGATTCATGCATTTTTTCAGATAGCAGTGTGTCATTGACTTTCACCCATTCATATCTGGCAGGGTCTGTGGCAAGGTGGATAACATCAAGAAGGCATAGAACTTTATGGACAGAGTAAAATGGTCTCCTTATGTGGCCACGAATTGCACTTGAAGTTGGCAACAGGGGTTCCAATGATTTTGGTGTCGGAGCTCGCAGTTGGACTTCCACCCGGAACTGGTCGAATGTTCCTGATGTTGGCTTGCTCTTCGTGCCAGCCCACACCTGAACGAGATACTCCTCAGCTTTCATCAAGATCTCGTCAGTGAGAGTGTCAGACTGCAAAATCAGCAAAATATTGCTCTGGATCACATGACAGAGGCGTGTCTGGTACCTGTCATGCTCACTGCATCATCTCCAGTCAATAAATGTGCCTTCACGATGACTTTAGATAGTCCTACTCTTAGCTTATCTGCACGAGTGTGTAGTGGTATATGACGCCGTAGCTCACTGGTGCCGAACTCTACCAACAATTCTTGGGGGCCTCGCTTTCGAAAATATTGAACATAACGAAGTAGACGTGCTACTGTGTCTGGTCACTGGAAACTACTAGCAGCCACCTACTTCCCCGACCCACCTCCCATGCACAATGCATCACTATGTGATCAGTGGCTTCATCCACATCACATGTGAGCATGTCAATAGGTTCTGTAGTTTCAGAAGGCGGTTGGGTGGACGGCCTTCCAGCATGGAGAAATTCTGCTGACACAACACCATCATCTGTAATGCATCCACCAAGCACAACATTCAACTTCACCATCTCAGGAATCGAGACTACAATGCGAACGAGACGCTATAGCAGAGTTTTGTTGACCGAGGAGGTCCACAACTTGTTCATTTATTGGAACACCTGCAGTGAGCTCAGTGAGGTCAACAGATTCAACTCCAACGGCGAGAAGTAGCCTTTCTCCACCCTTACTAGATGACTCTACGTTGCTGTCAAACACGATATAGAGGCTGGACCTGGAACAAATAGAGTGGCAACAAATAGAGTGGCCCACTGATTGCACACAACTAATTGCACATTCGAATGTTCCTAATAAAGCCAAATTTGGAAAGGAACGTATTTTCAACATGAGGTCCAATATAACGGATGCATCTAAAGGCAGGAAGGTGGAACTCATTGCGTGTTAAGCTCTTCTCCAAGTCTGCAATGAGCGCACTTTTGTCAGTCTTGGAAGGAAGATCACCTTCAAAATGAGATGAAACAGGCAGGATATCATAGGCATAGGTAGATTCAAATTCCATGCCTGACTCTTTCACAATTTCTGTCGCACTGAGCCACTGCTATTATTTTCGTTGTCACAGTAGAAGTTGCATTCACATCAGTGGATGGTTTGCTGTCATGCTGAGATAATTTCCTCTTTGACATAGTGGTAGAGAGTTTTTTGGTCTTGTCAACAAACCTCTCTCTCCGGAATTCTCTTACCA
Organism: Birgus latro; assembly: GCA_018397915.1. NCBI lineage: Eukaryota > Metazoa > Arthropoda > Malacostraca > Decapoda > Coenobitidae > Birgus > Birgus latro. The sequence goes on from JAGKTI010009639.1 coordinate 10,355, forward strand.
GTTGATCCTCATTCACCTACACTTGGAGTGACGAGACAGACAGTTCATCCAGTGTCATTTGCTTAGTGATTAGATTGTGCAGTTTGATGGCAGGAACCTTGATGATGTAAGGGTTACCCCTTTCTTGCACAAAGCCCAAGAGCTTCGAAATTTTTTTCATTCAGCTGATGAGCTTTGCGTCCAGTACATTCTTGATGAACCCTCTACGATTCACTATGATTCATCGACACATTATTCATAATATCCCTGAAGTTGTTTGAGATGAGGAGAATTTTGTGGAAAATAAATTGCCACTCGATCATGATCCTCAGACTTCTTGTTTGGCCAACAATGCCACCAGCACTTTTTGATGCCCTGTGGATGGATTGTTCTAGCTTCATATCCAGTGCAACAGCACTGATGTAACTTTCAACTGGATCCTTCACGACAAACTGTCCATGCATGAACCGCTGAAAAACATCCGGATGAGTTGCTTCTAACCCGTCGACTACCCCTGATGTATATATGCGCCCGATTGTTATGTCACTGTGACTCCCCCTGGCGTACATAAATGCGCTGCAGTTGCAATGGCCATCATTTGCGCATGATTTTTTGTTTGTATACACGGAACACCTTCCTCTACCCGACGCCAGGCATGGACAATGCCTTACCCCACGTGACCCCCCCTGCACCATTGTCTTGGCAACTCACCTGTTACCAGTGACCGGGCAGGTAAGACATGTCGCACCATGGTACGAAATTCAAGGCCAGAGTGATTCCCCAATCAATGACAATGTGGAGGACAAAGTTTATGTAGCATCAGAAGAAGAAACAGTCAGAAATGATGATCATGTGATGTCGCCAAAAACGGTGCTGTATGTTGACGTTTTTGGTGAGTGAAACAACGCTTACTGTGTGAAAACCAATATACTCTTGTACTACATATAAATTCGTACCAAATAAATAAATATGTATAATGAGTAGTTTGCAATAGCTACCCCTCCCATGCTCCGTTTTCTCTGGAACCAATTTCCTTATAGACCACGAGCCAGGTGAGGGTACTGTTACTTGTATCGGGTATTTTTAAGCTCAGGTGGACGATTTCTTTATGAATTTTCGATGTCTCCCACCAAAAGCGGAGGTTTGAGCCCCCCCCCCAAAAAAAAAAAAATCAAAATCTGCCTGGATTGGGGGGAATCAGTGGTGGAAAATCTGTCAGGACAGGGCGGATTAAGGCTTTCGTGGATTCAAGTAGAACACGCCATAGTGAAAGTAGCTGATGGAGTCACTCTCTCAGAAGATTGGCAGAGAAGCTTCCACAGAAGCTATGTGTAGAGGGAAAATTCCTTCTCGATCTGATGTAACCACATGCTTGGTAGTAGCAGCCATCTGTTGAAACATCCACAGGTACTGAAACACCTAAGATTTTGCATAGCATTCTTCCAGAAAATGCTCAGATTGTTCATGGAGATTTGATGATTGGTCAAAAGTTCTGCGAACTTCTCAGTTGGTCTTTCCTTTGCACATAGAGTTCTCTGTACTTAGTGTGCATGTTCTATGAATTCGCCATTGATACTATGGTCATTCTGCACCAACCACTCCCAGAATGCCTCTCATGCCAAGGAGTTGAGAAGATCTGAGACCATCATGATTCCATGGAAGGGGCGTATGTAATGACATCTTTCCAAAACTGAGTTCAAGCAAACATTTACAAAAAAAAAAAAAACATGAAATAGTAATATTCAGGGAGTACTGCTATATTCCTGCTATATCGAAATTTTGACAACTTTCTTGTTAGCTACGGAATTTGGAAGACGGCCATCTTGAATTTTGAGTATCAAATGTTGTGATATCCAATCAGTAAAGGTACTATCGTGTCGGAAGTGCCTGAAAACCTCATAATTAGCATAAAAATCATCCAGTCACGATGTTTCTTTCAAAAGATACAAGACTTTTTCATTTGGGGAGGGTCCGGGTGGCAGCCATCTTTGATTGCGGGAACTATGCAAGGTCATACTGATTTCCTATAGGCACCATCGTGTCGGCCGTGCCTGAAAACTCTATAATAGTCTTCCAGGTACTACATTTCTACTAGAAAGTGTAAGCCTTTGTAGTCCTGAAAGACCACAGTGGTGGCCATTTTGAAAACCGCCATTTTCTAACTTATGCTATGATTCTAGCAATTCAACCTAATACTGTTTTGAAGCTGGCAGTATCCTTTGCTCAAAACACCAGTCAAAGCCTCTTCCTAAGAAGATGTATACGGGTCTCTACAACAGGGCCTGGACTATTTGCAGCAAACTCGTTCGAAACTTGTGGTCCGCAGTCTCCCACCTGGCGGTTAGTGTCGATTAGTACAGGCTATAGCATGACTCGTGAATATCAAGCTTGGACAGGATTCCCAGCCAGCAGTACGGGGGGCGAGGAGTCACTGCATCAGTTAGCAGTAAGGATGGGCGATACCAGGAGAAATGATTTGTTACGATATACTATAAGCCAGCATGGCAGTAAATTTTGTGGCACGCATAGCTAATCATGCACAGTTGTTCCACAATTTGATAGATGACGATCTTAAGGGCTAATGTAATGGTGATCACTGAAAATGCATTTTTTAAATGGTCTTACTGAGTTATTATCTGCAACAGTAAGCACATTTCTATGAATTATCTATTTAAATTCTATGGAATGCATTCTGCTGCTGGTCAGATTGATTTTCCCGAGTGGTACAAATGCTATTTCTTTTCCTTGAAATATTATTTTTGTAATAAAAGGTACAATTACATTATTAAAATATTAGTACTGTGATATTTTCATTTCTTTTCTTGAAATATTATTTTTGCAATAAAGGGTATAATTATGTTATTAAAATATTAGTATTGCGAGATTTTTATGGTATGCCCTAACTCTGATACAAAATAAAAAGTGATAGATATACACCTGAGTATACACCAGTACCTTGCAAAATTAAATTTCTGAGGAAGATAACTGTAATGGGTAAGTTTTCAGTAAATACACCAAGGTATCGGCAACAGTTTTACAATACACCTGTTACTGGCATAGATACCCCATTTGTGTGATAGAAATAGGAGAGGGAGATGATACGTGTACAGATAAAACGAGCCGCCGAGAAATCAGTTAATCTTTTCGTATCGTGTTCTGACCTGGTGGGTCGGCCAAAAGGGTCAAGACCTACCCAGCTTTGTGTACTCAGCGGTCAGAATTTTACTGGAAATAGATTAGGAGATTATCACAAAGATCCTATTTCCCAGTTTAACTGCTCCTGTCCGTGAGAAAGTAGAGTAAGCTTATGAGGGGGGGGGGGGGAGCGTATTCCAAGAGTAACTGACAGTCAAAATAGGCTGAATCTTTCTCTGACTTTCTTGATGGCTCGTAATTGGCTATGGGTGAGCTGAGTAAGGCCCTCATGGGTCGTACGAGGTACCCGTACTGTTGAGTGGCTGGAGATTATTATTCCAAACGCCTAATGGCTAAATAACCAAAAGGGGCGGAGAAACGACCTCTTATAAGCTCGATTTAGCAGAGAGAGCGTCACTCTTAAAGTCATTTTTCAAGAGACACATTCATACGTCTTTGTACAGTCATGTACTTTGTTTGTCACATTTTATTATACTTTCCCTCATAGTTTCTCTTTTGCTTAATACGTGATGTTAATTTCAAAAGACACTATTTTGCACCATTATTAGTTTATTCACTACTCCAACTACACTTGTATAATTTATTCACTTTCTCTCACCTACACTTGTGTGTGATTTATACTTGGTTTTAACCCCGTCTCCAAGCCACTCATGTTCGGTATCTGTGGGTATTGTTTGTGTACCTACGCTCCACTGAGTTGTGATCTGGTTAGGTAAGAGTACCTAGTTTATATTTGTATTATGCAGAGCTATGTGTGCATTTTCCTCTTTGTAAAACGAACCCGGTATCATTTACCGGATGTGTGTGTTATAGTGTACAGTAAAGTTAAGTTAGTTTTCATGTGAACTTTACCTTATCCCTTTTGGTGATTAATTTAAGGGTTAAGAGTGGACTTTAATATAAACGTCCGTAACAAATTTGGCGACCTCTTGCCAGGATAGCTCTGTGGTATATTAATAGCTTTGGTCTCCATAACAATTTGGTGACTTTTTTTCCAGGATTGCTCTGTTACATATTAATAACCTTGGCAAATACATTGTGCTTACTTTAATATGATCAATGATAATGATGTGAAAGCCTTTCTTGATTCTAAGCCTACTCCAATCAAAGTGAGAACACTTAAGATGCATTAGCTTAAATTGCTTGCCCAGGCCTTAAATGTGACAATTCCTGCCTCCATTAATAAGACTAGCTTAACTGATTTAGTGTTGGAAATCATGTTTGCACAAAGTGAGTCCTCCATAGCTAGTCATGAGCCAGTTGATACTGCACAAGTCGTTGTCCCTGAGCCTTTATCATTGGAGACACAAGGGCCCAGTGTTATTTCTGTTCATGATTCTAGTGATCCAATACAACATGAGATAGCCAGACTGAAGCTGAGGGAATTGGAAATACAAGCCCAGATGAGACAAAAGGAAATGGATCATGAATTCAGAATGAAGCAAGCTGATAGTTTACCTAGAGCTAATAGTTCATCTGGCAGTAGTTCATCTTTTAATGTTGCTTAGAACATCAAGCTGGTCCCTCCCTTTAACGAGCAAGACGTCACTAAGTACTTTCATATGTTTGAAAAGGTGGCAGGTCGTCTCTCATGGCCAAAAGACTTTTGGACAGTACTGTTGCAGAGTGTTTTGAAAGGAAAGGCTCAAGAGGTTTATATTTCTTTATCAGTGGAGCAAAGTGCTAATTATGATTGTCTAAAAGAGGCCATTCTAAAAGCATACCAACTCGTGCCAGAGGCATATAGGCTTAAGTTTAGATCCACTTTTAAACAGAAAGATCAGACTCATGTGGAGTATGTTAGAATACTTACAGATTTATGTGACAATTGGTTACATGCTAAGAAGGTTAATTCTTACCCAAAATTGAGGGAGTTAATGATCTTGGAGAGTTTCTCTGATAAAAGAGCACAGGGATATTGCAACACACGTGGTGGAGAAGCAGGTAGATGCCCTAGATGAGGCTGCCTTAGTTGCTGATAATTATAGTATAATTCATAAGCATGAACGTAAGCCTCATTCATTTGCTAAGAGTAGGAGAGTGAACCAACCAGTTTTTGTGAACCCTTCTTCTGGTAAAGGCAAGTTAATGTTAAGTGACACTAGTGGAAATGTTGCAACCCCAGAGCATTTAGTTCCACGAAACGAAGTGAGGACAATGTTGCCAGAGGGTCAAGAAAAGGTGTCAGATTTTGCCAATATTGCCAGAAAATGGGGCACTGGGAGGATTGGTGCTGGAAGAAACGAGGGAAAAGTTCTAATGTGAGACCTATTACTTTGGTAAACTCTTGGGGAGCTTTTGACACCAACAGTGAGCAGTCTTCCACAGGTATTGTTAGCAGTAGTCAGACACCACCCCAGCAAGTGCAAATTGTTAATAAGGCCAGAGTGGAGCTGTCAGTGGTTGATAGACAAACTCCTGTAGAGGCATTGTTAGACACTAGTAAGACTGGAGCAGTGCAGCCGTCAGGTTCGAGTGAGAGTGGTAATAAGACTCCATCAGAGTGTCCTCCCCCAAGTAGTACAGTAAGTGACTCCTCCCCAGATAATTTATTTGCTAACTTTATATCTAAAGGGTAAGTTTCACTTGATGGAAAAGGTGGTAAGGAAGTCACTATACTTAGAGACACAGGAGCTTCTCAGTCACTAATGTTGAAGGGGATTGTTGATGTAGCTGACTCTAATGAATGTGTCTTGTTGCAGGGTCTAGCTGAGTTTGTATCTGTTCCCCTAGTTGAGGTGAAGCCCCAGTCAGAGTTATTTACTGGTTCAGTGAGTGTGGGTGTTGTCGACCATCTTCCTGTACAAGGAATCACTTTCCTTTTGGGCAATGACTTGGCGGGAGGACAGGTAAGTGCTGTTCCCTGTGTCAAAGACTCCCCTGAGTGAGGATAGGACAACAGAGTTGGATTCCATTGTATTTCCCGCGTGTGCTGTAACCAGAGCTATGACGGCAAAGGCCAGCCGTGGTAATGTTCATAGTCATGGCACTGGCAATGCCGATGATGTTATTGGGCTTGGTGATACCTTTTTCGCCCAGTTGAATGACTCTAAGATTGATGATTCTCCTCACATTGATGTAAATGCAAGATTGGCTGATGTGCAAAGATCTGATCCAGAGATTGCCACTTTAGTTGACTCCACAGTTAGGGAAGATGAATGTGAGTTTGAATTGACAGAATGTTATTATTTACAGCCAAACAACGTATTAATGAGAAGGTGGAGATCTCCTAGTGTTGCTATGATAACGAGTGGGAGACGGTACACCAGGTGGTAGTTCCAAGGCCCTATAGGCAAAGAATTAGGTCCATTGCTCATGACTCTTCTTTAGCAGGTCACTTGGGTGTGAGGAAGACACTCTCCCGCATCTGGCAGCATTTTTATTGGCCTGGAATCCGACGAGATGTCGCACGGTTCTGTAGGTCATGTCACACCTGTCAGCCAGTCGGTAAGTGCAATAAGCCGATCCCTGTGGCTCCTTTGATTCCTCTACCTGTGTTTGAGGCCCCATTCACTAGAGTCCTTGTGGACATTGTTGGTCCTTTGCCTAAAACCTCTTCAGGCCACCAGTACATCCTCACAGACATGGCCACTAGATATCCTGAAGCCATTCCCTTGAGGAATATTTCAGCTAAATTGGTTGTAAAAGAGATGCTGACCTTCTTTACCCGTTTTGGACTCCCCAAGGAATTTCAGTCAGACCAAGGCAGTAATTTTAATTCCAGACTGTTCAGGCAAACCCTTAAGGAGTTAGGCATCTCCCAGATCACATCCACAGCATATCATCCTCAGAGTCAGGGTGCAGTAGAGAGGTATCACCAAACTTTGAAACACATGCTCAAGAAGCTTTGTGCTGATGAAAAGGACTGGGACAAGTGTTTGTCCTTTTTACTGTTTGCAGCTAGAGAGGCAACAAGTGAGTCTTTAGGCTACTCCCCATTTCAGCTGATTTTTGGCTATGAGGTAAGAGGCCCACTTAAACTTCTCAAAGAACAATGGGTCAAGGATGATGATCAGATTAACTTGTTAGACTATGTGTCAAAATTTAAAGAAAGATTGGCCTGTAGCATGGAAGTAGCCAGGGCACACTTAGAGTCATCTCAGGGGAAGATGAAGAGATGGTATGACCACGCTAAGAAAGTTAGGAAGAGGGTCTTCAACCCGGATGACTTAGTCCTTGTTGTACTACCCATTCAAGGTCAGCCTCAGCAGGAAAGTTTTGTGGGTCCTTATGTGGTTGAGAAGAGGGTAGGTGAAGTGAATTATGTCATTTTAACCCCAGACCGGAGAAAGGAATGGAGACTGTGCCATATAAATATGTTGAAGGAGTACCACAGGCAAGACGTGGACCCCCTTAAGGCTGCATGTGTGGTGGTGGCTACCTAGTTTCTCGGAGGACGAGGGCTGCCCTTTGACTTTGGACCAGACGACCAGTTGGAGAGGAAACCAGGGCGCTTGGAGTATGCTTGTGGATAAACTCTCCCACCTGACTGCAAAGCAACGTGCCGAGCTGGTTGAACTTCTCAGCAAGTTCCCTGATGTCTTCCGGGACACCCCAGGACGGACGGATGTGGCACAGCATGATGTCCTGTGAAGCATTCGCCCTACAAGGCTAGTCCTTCGAAGCAGACCATCATCCAGGAGGAACTGAACTACCTGTTGCAGCAAGGGTTAATCGAGCCCTGTCTAAGTGAATGGTGCTCCCCGGTCATAGTGGTTCTTAAACCCGATGGGTCCCATCGTCTTTGCACTGATTACCGTAAAGTTAACTCTCTTACGAAAACGGACACCTACCCACTACCTAGAGTAGACGATTATGTAGATGCTATTGGCACTGCTAAGTACTTAACCAAGTTGGATTTGATGAAGGGATATTGGCAAGTCCCTCTCACAGAAAGGGCCCAAGAAGTTTCCTGTTTTGTTGTTGGTGGCAATACTTATAAATGTAAAGTCATGCCCTATGGTATGAAGAATGCTCCTGCCACCTTCCAAAGGCTGATGAATGATCTCACCCAGGGTTTGGTTGGTGTGTAACCTACATTGATGATGATGTAATCTTAATCAATACTTGGGAACAACACTTGAGCCAACTAGATGCCTTGTTGCAGAGGCTGTCCTCTGCTAATTTAGTGCTTAATTTAACTAAATGTGAATTTGTAAGGGCTCAAGTGCAGTACCTAGGTTATGTGGTCGGCTTAGGCCAAGTGAGTCCACCTGATGTAAAGGTTCAGGCCATAGTAAATTCTCCCCAACCCAAAAATAAGAGAGAGTTGCAACGATTCTTGGGTATTGTAGGGTACTTCCGGTGCTTTGTCCTGAACTTCTCTGATCTTGTAGCTCCCCTCACTGATTTGTTAAGAAAAGGAGTCAAGTATGAGTTGAAGCCAGAATGTGAGGATGCCTATTGAAAGGTTAAAGCCATCCTATCAAGTTACCCAGTGCTTCAAGCTCCCAATTTTGACAAACCTTTTGAATTAGCTGTTGATGCTAGTGGTCTAGGGGCTGGTGCAGTTTTGCTACAGGATAATGATCAGGGTTTTGAGATGCCTGTGTGCTATTTCAGCAAAAAGTTCAATAAAGCCCAAAGGAATTATTCAACTATTGAGAAAGAACTCCTTGCACTAATACTTGCCCACCAACACTTTTCTGTATATGTTGATCCAGGGTCAGGTGATGTTGTAGTGTACACTGGTCACCATCCTCTGAGATATTTGTCCCGATTTAAGGACGAGAATCTTAGATTGACCTGCTGGGCACTATTTTTGCAAGAATACTCCCTTGATGTAAGACATGTACATGGGGTCGAAAACGTTCTAGCAGATTACTTGTCGAGAAGTTAATTTGTACAATGTCCAGAAATTTCCCTTGGAAAATTTCTTCTCTCAGGAAGGGAGATGTTACTGGCGTAGATACCCCAGTTGTGTGATAGAAAGAGGAGAGGGAAATGATACGTGTATAGATAAAACGAGCTGCCGAGAAATCAGTTAATCTTTTCGTATTGTGTTCTGACCTGGTGGGTCGGACAAAAGGGTCAAGACCAACCCAGCTTTGTGTACTCAGTGGTCAGAATTTTACTGGAAATAGATTAGGAGATTATCACAAAGATCCTATTTCCCAGTATAATTGCTCCTGTCTGTGAGAAAGTAGAGGAAGCTTAAGAGGGGCAGAGCGTATTCCCAGAGTAACTGCCAATCAAAATAGGCTAAAGCTTTCTCTGACTTTCTTGATTTCTTGTAATTGGCTATGGGTGAGCTGAGTAAGGCCCTCATTGGTCGTACGAGGTACCCGTACTGTTGAGTGGCTGGAGATTATTATTCCAAATGCCTAATGGCTAAATAACCGAAAGGGGCGGAGAAACAACCTCTTATAAGCTTGATTTAGTAGAGAGAGTGTCACTTCTAAAGTCATTTTCAAGAGACACATTGATATGTCTTTGTACAGTCACATACTTTGTTTGTCACATTTTATTACACTTTCCCTCATAGTTTCTCTTTTGCTTAATACGTGACGTTAATTTCAAAAGACACTGTTTTGCACCATTATTAGTTTATTCACTACTCCAACTACACTTGTATAATTTATTCACTTTCTCTCACCTACACTTGTGTGTGATTTATACTTGGTTTTAACCCCGTCTCCAAGCCACTCGTGTTCGGTATCTGTGAGTATTGTTTGTGTACCTATGCTCCACTGAGTTGTGATCTGGTTAGGTAAGAGTACCTAGTTTACTGTATATCTGTATTACGCAGAGCTATGTGTGTATTATCTCCTCTTTGTAAAATGAACCCGGTATCATTTACCGGATGTGTGTGTTATAGTGTACAGTAAAGTTAAGTTAGTTTTCATGTGAACTTTACCTTATCCCTTTTGGTGATTAATTTAAGGGTTAAGAGTGCACCTTAATATTCACGTCCGTAACACACCATAAATGTCATAAACAGATTATAAATACAATAATTCACCACATTACCAAGAGATCTGTCCGCTATTTGTGCACTTTACATTGAAAATTGTGAAACTGAATTGCGGTTGCGGTACTGAGGTAGCAGGACTGCATGTTCCATGTTTATTGTGGAATTGCGGTAGCAGAAGGTAAGGGTCAGAGGTTGCGGAACGGCGATTGTGGAGTTGAATTTTTGATTGCGGTGCCCAGCTCTGGTGTTTTCATTGTGCAAATAGCAAATGATAAAGAAAACATTTGCTTCTTGATGTTTCTCATCTTACTTATCCATGCCGATAGAACAAACACGTACAGTACACCTGTTAGAAAATATTTATAGCCATGAAGATTCAACAAATCGTGTGACGCCTCATACACAGAGGACGGGACAGTCAAAGAAGCAGGCAGAGGGAGGAAGGAAATAATTCATAACAAAATGATTAAAGAGGACGTGAGGTGTTAGCCCGTCATGTCCCGACCGATTTCCAACCTACAATACCGCAAAATCCCGAGCATTTTTTTATTTTTTATTTTTTATTGGCTCAAACCTTCGCTTTTGGTGAGAAACATCGAAAATTCATAGAGAAATCGCGACCTTGTGCTTAAAACTGTTGATACAGGTGTCATGCAACCTTACGTTCTCCTTCTTTTCCAGGGTACCTGGCTAAAGTAAATGAACTATGGAAGGGTTAACTAATTCAAGCCACTTTCAATTACGTATTTATGTATTTGGTACAAATTTATGTGTAGTAACAGACTATATTGGTTTTAACACATTTATATAGGCAATAAAAGTATTGTTCAGTCACCAAACACATTCACATAAGGCACCTTCCTTTATGACATTCCCACCTCATCACTTCCATTTGTTTCTTGCTCTAGCTTTTTTATTTGTTTTCCTCCACCTCAGGAATCAATTTCACCATGAATTTCGTCATTGGAGAGACCGGGGGGGCAACATACCTTTACTGGCCAGCTTACTGCTAACAGGTGAATTGCCCAGTGTGGGGGGGAGGGGGNGGGGCCAGGCAGTATCCCCGCTTGACAGCAGGCAGAGGAAGGTCTTCCACATATGCCTACCAAAAATCACCCACGAAACTTGAAAATTGTGCAAATTATTACCCTTGCAATTGCGCGACGTACCCATACGTCGATGGGTCTAGCTGTGACAAAACATCGCTACGTACCCATATGTCGATGGGATTCCTCGGGTTAAACCAGATGTCAGACAGTTAGGCAGTTGGCGTTATTAACAATGATTTTGATGATTTATCAGCATGAATAGGAGTAGTATCAATGGATATGATAATTTTGTTCAAAAGCTAAAGATATCATAAACCACATGCATGGGGATCATATTTCGAGTTTATTTTAGTGCGACAAGTTTTAAGGTGAAGGGGTGCGGGTTGATGAAACAGTCACTTTAGTTTTCTCTTTACATGGCTTTCATACGATACATGTCAGTACAAGTAATGACTTTTTTATATTTTATTGTTTAGATATTAATTCAAATAATTTCTGTCCAGCTCTCTAATGCAAGAGTTAACCATTACTCCCAGTCCTTCATTTATGCAACAGGTAAACTCTGGAATTGTCTTCCTCTGTCTGTATTTCCTACTTCCTATGATCTCCAGTCTTTTGAACGTAGTGTGTCCAGGCATCTCGAAATGAATGAATCTTGAATCTGGCTCTCTTTCGTATTGTTTTTGTTTTATCTTGGAAGAAACAGTTTGCGGGCCCATGGGATTTTGGTTCCTTCTTCGTTGCATTAAAAACACACACACACACACACACACACACACTAAAAATTCCCCCTTGCATATCAAACAGGCTATAATAGTAATATGGCATGGAGATGTATCACTTTCATGGAAAGCTCAAGGTGAGTTCATCTGCTAGCCTTGGCCATTACACCACACGGTAACATTACTTGTATTATGGGAGGCATAATGAGGTTGCCAACTAATAAATTCCGTTTTAATATAGAAATGTATCGCATGTCTAAGCGATATCGGATGGAACAGTTGGTCACCCTGACTTGATTGGACTCGACCCTGGTGTGGTGGAGGTGCAAAGCAAGATGGTAAAGTGTTGTCACTGTTTAATTTCAGTTAGTTATCTTCACTGTATTATGGCAGCTGGTATTTTAACAATATGAATGTATTAATCTACATATTATAAAGGATGTATTCATTAATACCTCTTGAATTCCAGTGACCAATATTGTATTCATGTTGGCATGACGATATCTTGTGGAAAGCCTGGGAGTAAGATACTGTACTGCTGAATCTGGTGTTTTCTTTCAGATAAAATTCTATCACACCTCTATGAAAAAAAGCTTATGAGAAACACTAAGTACAGTGAACTTCCAGTAATCCGGCATCGGAAAACTCGATGGTTCAGAATTTCCAGCCCAGGGTAATTTTTAACTTTTTTGGGTAAAAAATCGAGAAAAATTGGGAGAAAATTGAAAAATATCGAAAAATAGCCAAAAGCGGTGCGCCGAACTATCCAATTCCGTGCCAACTCTGACATTCAGGAGGTCCCAGATATTTGCCCAGCCAGCCAGTTGTCCATACTGTACTTCAACAAGTGTTGTTGTCTCCCAGGTTCGCTTGTTTTCATCTTCATTACTCCACCATAATGGCTTCTACCACACCACCTACTGCGGCGAAGATGAGGAAGCATGTTACAATCACACTGCCAAGAAATTATAAATATTAAAGCAGCTGAAGATGGGTGCAAGGGTGGCGGACTTAATGCGGGTGTATAGTGATGGCCAGTCTACCATATACGACTTAAAAAAAAAATCAATGAACTGAAGCAATATGCAGCTAGTGGACAATCTATGAAGGTGTGTGGGGAAAGGAAAACTCTTAAGAAACCTGCACTGACACAGTTGGACACAGTGATTAGTATAGGTGGTTTTGTGGAAAACAATCAGAAGGCAAGCCTATCAGCGGGCTAATGATTGCTGAAAAAGCGAAACAATTCTGTGAGGACATACAGATTGACACTGATGTGAAGAGTTCAGGCGGGTGGCTCATAAACTTTAAGGTTAGCCATGGAATAAAGGTAGTGGATGTGTGCGGGGAGAAACGTTCTGCTGATGAGACTGCTGCAAAGGAGAACAGTGCCACATTTTCTCTGCTTGTTAAGGAGCATAATCTCACCCCAGACCAAATCTACAATACTGATTCTGAATGAATTAAGAACGTCTAATCCTCCTGCTGTGTGTCAATGCATCCGGGAGACACCGTTGTAAACTTTTTGTGGTGGGCAAGTACAAGACACCAAAAGCACTCAGGGGAACTGCATCATTGTCAGTCATCTATGATGCACAGGGGAATGCCTGGAGTGGTTTTTCCACCATTTCATGCCAGCAGTCAAGGAATATTTCAGGAATATAGGTCTACCAGAAGACAGCAAGTGTGTTCTCCTGGACAACTGCCGAGCTCATTCCTCTGCACACGAGCTGGTCAGTGGCAACATTTTTGCCACTTATCTGCCTGGTAATGTAACCTCACTAATCCAACGCATGGACCAAGGAGTTTGTCAGAAACTTAAGGAAAAAAGAAGACCTTCTCCCGCAAGCTTGTCAACTCTGATGACAGTGTCAGTGACATCCGGAAGAATTCCATTATCAAAGGTGCCATTTTCTACTCTGCTCAGGCATGGAATGATGTAAAGAGTGTCACACTTAAGAGGGCTTAGAGGGAGCTGTATGATAAGAAAATGAGGGTGAAGGATAACAAGATTGTGAAGGATGAGTTTGGGAGGTCTGGTGAAGAGGAGGGAGATCCTGGATGTACAACAGCAAGGGAGATCATGGACACTGTGTCTACAATTCCCGTAAACAAGTCCAAGAGACTGACAAGGGAGGACATTGATGAATGGTTGACACTGGTTGCTGACCTACCTGGGGTGCAGGAACTGAGCAATGCTGAGATCATTTGAAGTGTGCTGAACCCAGCAGGTAAACAGCCAGAGGAGGAAGAGAAAGATGAGGAAGAGGTGAAATGTAGAATCACCTCACCATTTTCTCTGACTGTGCCCTTGATTTTTCTTGGGAGGTTTTGGATGATCTGCATGGTAGTGACCATTATCCTGTGTTGGTCCAGTCTACTCGCTTTGTTCCTGCAGCCCGTATGCCATGTTGGTGTCTGGATGGGTCTGATTGGTTCCTCTTTGAGGAACTATGTGTATTTGCCTACAGGGTTACTGATTTTTCAACTATCGATGATGCCGAACGTTATTTTACTAAGACTGTTTTCTCAGCAGGGGTTCATTCTATCTCACAGACTTCTGGTGTTTTTTCACGGAGACCTGTGCTATGATGGAATGACGACTGGTCTATATCAAGAGGAGCTTACAAAGCGGCTGCCCATCGGTATTTTGCCAATCGTGATGTTGTTTTTCTAAAAATCCAGTTTTGCAAAGCACGTGCACACTATAGACTGTTCATGAAGAATCCTCACCATAACTCGTGGAGGTCGTATGTTTCTACAGTAACGTCCTCTACTCCAATGCCTATCGTGTGGAAAAAGGTGCAAGATTTCTGGCAGGTTCTCGCCCCTCCTCCCCACCAGTGTTGCGGCTTCATGGAAATCTTGTGTTAGCACCAGATGCAGTAGCCTCTGCTTTTGCAAATCAGTTTTGTGCTGTCTCAAAAAAGGATCTTTCTGAACAGTGTGCTAGCTTTCGTAGGAATCAGGAGAGGCTGGGTCTTGACTTAAAATCTCGTGGAGAGCCCTATTATTTAGACTTCAGCCTATGAGAGCTGTGTGCTGCCCTCTCAGAGTGTGGTGACACTGCTCCTGGGCCTGATGACATTCCATATGCTCTGCTCCATCATCTGTCGACTGACTCAGTACAGTTTTTGTTGGACCTTTTTAACAGGGTTTGGACTGAGGGCTCTCTTCATAAGAGTTGGAAGTTGGGTATTGTCCTCCCCATTCCCAAGCCTGGTAAAGTCCACTCCCATGTCTCCAACTATCGTCGTAGTAGTTTAACATCGTGCGTGTGCAAGCTATTTGCAAAGATGGTCAGTGTCAGGCTTGTGTGGTTTCTGGAGAAGGGTTGCTTTCTCTCTCCTTCACAGAGTGGCTTCAGTAAATTTCAGTGTACTTTGGACAACCTTATCAGGCTCAAGGCATCGATCTGTGAAGCTTTTGCCTCTAAGCAACATCTTGTGGCTGTGTTCTTTGACTTTGAGAAGGCTTACGACACTGCCTGGCGCCTTCATGGGTTTGGGTTACGTGGTTGCCTGCCCATGTTGCTTGGAGACTTCTTGACTGATAGTGTTTTTCAGGTCTGTGTGGGTTCTACCCTCTCTGCACCACTGTGGCAGGAGGAAGGTGTCCCACAGGGGAGTGCCTTTAGTGTTTCCCTGTTTGCAGTGGTCATCAATGGTATCCTTAACACTGTGCCTGCTGGGGTATCCTCATCCCTTTATGTGGATAACTTAGCTGTATGGTTTTCTGGCTCCTGCATGTCTACTATTGAGTGGAGTATGCAACTTGCCTTGGACAATATTTCTGCCTGGGCCATTTCCAAGGGTTTTCGGTTTTCCATTTCTAAGACTGTGGCTATGCACTTTTGTAGGATGAGAGGGGTACACCCGGACCCTGATCTCCAGCTTTGTGGCAGGAGACTCCGTTGTGTGGCAGAGACAAAATTCTTGGGCCTGATGTTTGACCGCCGTTTGACTTGGGTTCCACACCTGGCAAACCTTACAGCATCATGTATGAAGGCTTTCAATCTATTAAGGGTTCTGTCCCATACCTCTTGGAGTGCTGATCGGCATTTGTTTCAGGTTTTTGTAATCTCCAAGCTGTCATATAGCTGCAAGGTCTACTTCTCTGCCACAGAGTTCAAACTAAAAACTCTAGGTATGTATATCATGCTGGTCTTTGCCTTGTAACTGGGGCTTTTTGGTCATCTCCAATTCTCAACTTGTTGGTGGAAGCTGGTGTGCCTTCCCTAGATCTACTGCATCAGTCTGTTGCAGCACGGTGCTGGCTCCGGATTCGTCGCCTTCCAGACTCACTTGTCTGTGAGTGTGTTGCAGCAGTCTTGCTTTTTTGTATTTTAGCAGACACCTTCGCATGCCTCGTCCATTTGGCTATAGGGTTTGGGGTAGCATGAAAGAGTTTGGGTTTGTCGGCAGTACCTGTAAGCCTGTTCGGATCCTGAGGGTTGTACCATGAATCTTGCCCAGGGTAACTTTCTGCAGGTTTTTTTGCAGGCTTAAAGGATTCTGTCGCTCCTCAGTCTCTTTTACAGTTATTTTTAGAACATTCTTCTAGTCATGGTAGTTCTGCGCCTGTGTATACCGATGGCTCTAAATCTGCCTCTGGTGTTGGAGTGGTGTTTCCAAATTTTAGCTGTGTAGCTAGTCTTCCTTTGGCCACCTCAGTTTTTACTGCAGAGTTGTCAGCTATCATTTTAGCCCTGAAATTGATGTTTATTCACCACGGCAATTATTTTACCATTTTTAGTGACTCTCAAGGAGCGCTTTTGGCCCTGGACTCTTTTAACTCTTCCAAACCTATAGTTTTAGCTACGAGTATTTTAAGTGGCTGTTCCTCATTTATTGTTCGGGGAAGAGAGTAGATTTCTGCTGGCTTCTCGCACATGTTGGTGCGGTAGGTAATGAGAGGGCAGATATATTAGCTAAAGCTGCAGCTTCTCAACAGCCCCCAACCGACTTTCCGCTTCCTGCCTCTGATGTAACACCTTACTTGCGGTTCAGGGTTCGTACGTTTGGCAGAGACACTGGGATGGTGTTGCTCCACAACCCGGAGTGGGTGACCTCCAAATAAGACTGTCATCGGCAGTACAGGTGTGGTGGATGTGTGGAAATGCATCACCACTGTCTTGTTGTAGTTGGCTTCAGTTCAAGACTGCAGGGTGTCCAATTGTTGTTGTAGGTGGAGGTAGTCAGGCTCCATGCTGTCCACCGCAACACCCACACTTGAGTCATCCACGTGCTTCCATCGGTGTGGTGTCTCAGGTAAGGCGTCGTTAATGAGGATTAGGAAGCACAAAGGCCTCATCCTCGTGCCCTGAGGTACGCCATACATCAGGTGCTGGGGTGTTGAGACAGTGCCCTGATATCTTACCACCTGCTGCCGACCACTCAGAAAATCTGCTAACCACACTACCAAGCCCGGCTCCATCCCAATATCCCGTGCCTAATTTAAAAATAAACTGAAGTTCAACAGATCAAAAGCTTTTTGAAGTCAGTGAAAGCCAGTGCTACTGAGATCTTCCTTTTCTCTAGGTTTCTTTATATGAAATCGAGGAGGTTGATGAGGCAATGTGTGGTGGAGGATGATTTCATATTGCCAGATTGTTGGGGATCAATGGATTTGCAGTGCTGGCTGAGGCCCAGTCAAAAAAATAAACTTTCACACAAAAGACTGGGGAGAGGGATTATGGCAATTGGTCTTAGCTGATCAAATGACTGGGGATTAGAGAGTTTAGGGATTGGTGTGACATATAAGCAGTCTTCCAGAGTACAGGAACTTGATTTAACTAGACTTCTTCTCTGTGTATTTCCCCATTGTGTCAGGAGACACACTTTTAAATTAGCCGGGGAAAATTGTTACAGATGATTTGAAAGATTTCTTATAAACTGGACATTACAAACTAAACATTATATAAATGTTGGTGTATGTATTAGTCTATAAATAATAGTGTATAAGTGTTATCCTGTGTAACCATGTATAAGTGGCCTACGTGAGAGAATGTATGCTGATCTATGTAGCATCATGTTGGATTTTTGCTTAATTGAGTCTATGAAGTTATAGGCTGAGAAGCGCACCAGTTAATTGCCTTCAGTTCTCTTTCAGGCCTCAGGCAAGGCACATCTGTTATCATCTAGTTTAGAAGAAACGAGTGTAAAACCTACTGGACTTCGGTCACAACCTTTTGACTTTTATACTGGTATCAGAGAGAGAGAGTTTATTAACGGTCACAACCTTTTGACTTTTATACTGGTATCAGAGAGAGAGAGTTTATTAACAAAATTTTTGACATATAACATTCTCAGGATATTGATACCACTTGAGGAAAGGTGGTTGACTGGTAACAAAATTGAAAAAAAAAATTGACTGGTAAAATTGAAAAAAAAAATGTGTTCAGTTTAATTTTGTGGTGAATCTATCTTGCTTAACTCGCCCGGCCCCGTATAGACATACGATGCACGTCGCAACTGTTTTTTTCACACTGAGACCCAACGACGTGCATCGTATGTTATGCAATTGAAAGGCCCATCGTTTGCATATTTTTCAAGTTTCATGGGAGATTTTTGGTAGACATATGTGGGAGACCTTCCTCTACCCCCAGCCAGGTGGCGACACTGCCTGACCCTGTGTAACCCCCCCTTGAGGGGTGCGCCATTTTCTCGCAACTCACCTGTTAGCAGTGACCTGGCCAGTAAAGACACGGTCTCTCCGACGATGAAATTCAAGGCGAAAGTGATTCCCGATGTGGAGGACAAAGATTATGTGGCACCAGACTTAGTAATGAGCAGAAGTAATGAGGAAGTAATGTCACCAAGGTAGGTGCAGTATGTTGATGTGTTTGGTGAGTGATCAACACTTGTATCACCTATATTATTGTTTGAAAGCCAATATACTCTTGTGCTACATATAAATTCGTACCAAATAAATACAGTATATAATTACCAGATCAGAGTAGTTTTGGTTAAGTTTCCCTCACATAGGGAGCGTCTTTTATGAAGCAGGGCAGTGGTGACATGGTATGTAGGAGGACTGCTGGACCATGATAGCAGGCTGTGAAGCCTTATGCCCAGAGTCGGACACACAAAAAAAAAAACAAAGCGGTAGCCAGGTGAGGGGCCTCTCACCTGTTTAGGGTATTTTTTTTTTTTTACCTCATGTGAGCACTTTCTTGCTGAATTATCGATGTTTCTCACCAAAAGTGGAGGTTTGAACAAAAAAAAAATAATCCAAAACTTGCCGGGTTCTAGGGGTGGGTTGGGTAAAAAGTTACAAGGACGGGGTGGGTTAATCTACTATTTATCTCGGTAACAATTTAATTTCAGTTGAAATATTAGTTCTGTTAACCCGTCCAGTCCCGACTGGTTTTTTACGCAGCCTAACCCCAGATCCCGACCGATTTTCAACTGTTTGTTTTTTGGCTGAAACCTTCGCTTTTGGGGAGAAACATCGAAAATTCAGAGAAATCGCGATCCTGAGGTAAAAAAATGTTGATGCAGGTGTCACTCAACCTTACGTTTTCCTTCTTTTTCAGGGTACCTGGCTAAAGAAAACGAACTATGGAAGGGTTAACTAATTGAAGCCACTTTAAATTACGTATTTATTTCATTTATTTGGTACGAATTTATGTGTAGTACAAATCTATATTGGTTTTCACACAATAATATAGGCGTTTATAAGGAATGTTCACTCAGCCAAATCCCCAGTATATGACACCTTCCTTTACGACATTATCACCTCATCACTTCTGTTTGTTTCTACCTCTAGCTACTTTGTTTCTTTGTCCTCCACCTCAGGAATCACTTTCACCGTGAATTTCGTCATTGGAGAGACCGTGGGGCAACATACCTTTACAGGCTAGGTTACTGCTGACAGGTGAATTGCCCAGTGTGGGGAGGAGGGGGGGAAGGGGGGTTAGGTGGGTCCAGGCAGTATCCCTGCTTGAGAGCAGGTAGAGGAAGGTCTCCCACATATGCCTACCAAAAATCACCCGTGAATGTTGAAAAATGTGCACACAATGGGCCTTGCAACTGCATGATGTACGATGCACGTCACTGGGTCTGTCCGCAGAATAAAGTAGCAACGTGCATCGTACGTCGGTGGGACTCGGCGGGTTAATGCTATATGTTTGATTTGGACTGAAGGTTGTATTCTAGGTGGATTAGGAGGCTTTGTAGCACATCTTTAGCAATTTTCTTTGCACTTTTCATCTTGTTATTGGCTTGTATGCTGAAGTAGTCTTTCTAGTATCCATAGAGTTTACATAAGTAATATACAGTATAACAGTCTAAAA
>JAGKTI010009640.1:0-30467 GCA_018397915.1 Birgus latro
TACTTCATGGAAGTGACGTGGTGCACGATTTTCTGGGTTTTGACGTGGATGACTTTCATGCAAGGCTTCGTACGGGTGGAGACGATGTGGATGTCGACGAAGTGTGCGAGTGGTTGGATGATGACGAGGGCGATCCTGGGTATCAGATCATGTCTGATACCGAGATCTGTTGCTGGTCCCAGTACCCAGCAGGAAGATTCTGACGAGGACAGCGATGATGATGCGGACTCCTCACAGGTTGCAACTGCCCCAACAATCCCCAGGCTGAGCACAATCCGGCACTATGTGGAGTTCGTCCTTGACTACCTAGAACACCTGGACTGCGACAGAGAGATGGGGTCATTGGAATTGGCGAGTCAAGTGCGAGGTTTCAGGCAACGCATCATTAATCGTCAAAATCGTTGTCCTCTGCGTCAGTCAATCATTGAGAGTTTTTTCAGGCCAGTCAACCCCGCCGTCGTCCACTCTCGCTCCACACCATCATCTCACGAAGACAGGCCTTCTAGCTCCGATCCACAGCCCAGCACATCAGGCACGGCTGAATCACCACTGGATGTTAGTTTGCGTCTATCTTCGGAGTCCTCTGTGGTGGATAGTGTATCACCACGTCGCACCAAGATGCCCCTACGCCGCCTCCGTCTGTTCATCTCGGACTCTGACAGCGAATAAATTCTCCAGGGATTGTCACTAGACCACACGGGAATTTACTGTTGTGTACAGTGCAGTGAAGTGATGTTATTCCAGTCATTAAAAAAAAAAAACCTTGGTGAAAGTGTTGGTGAGAAGTGCTGGTGATTCTCAGTTGGAAAGGTGTGTCAGGTGCAACGTCTTCCAGTCAGAGTCTGAGATGATAGAGTGGGTTATTACATCAGGACGGCCGCTTTTTGTTCGTAAGTACCCTAACTTCATGCCTAACCTGTTTTCATCATGCTGTACATATGTTAAAAAATTACCAAAAATGTTAATCATAATGTCCTGCTTGCAATTTAACTTTTCCATGCATGGTTCTTAAGTAAAACAGCTAGAAAAAAGGTGGAAGATGTGAATTTCATGTCCAGTCCTAACCTAACCTAACCTATGGTTACCATAAAGATTTTCATGCCTAACCTGTTTTCATGATGCTGTTAATGTGTTAAGAAATTACCCTAAATGTTAATCATAACTTCTTGCTTGCAATTTAATTTTTCCATGCATGGTTCTTAAGTAAAACAGCTAGAAAAAAGGTTGAAGCAGTGAATTTCATGTCCGGTCCTAACCTAACCTAACCTAACCTATGGTTGCCATAAAGATTTTCATGCCTAACCTGTTTTCATGATGCTGTTAATGTGTTAAGAAGTTACCCTAAATGTTAATCATAATTTCCTGCTTGCTATTTAATTTTGCCATGCATGGTTCTTAAGTAAAACAGCTAGAAAAAATGTTGAAGCAGTGAATTTCATGTCCAGTCCTAACCTAACCTAACCTATGGTTACCATAAAGATTTTCATGCCTAACCTGTTTTCATCATGCTGTACATGTGTTAAAAAATTACCCTAAATGTTAATCATAATTTCCTGCTTGCTATTTAATTTTGCCATGCATGGTTCTTAAGTAAAACAGCTAGAAAAAAGGTTGAAGCAGTGAATTTCATGTCCGGTCCTAACCTAACCTAACCTAACATTGTGTTAATCATAATTTCCTACTTTTAATTTAATTCTTTCATGCATGGTTATTAAGTGCACCAGCTATGAAAAAGGTTGAAGCAGTGAATTTGATGTCCAGTCATAACCTAACCAAACTTTAAGTTAACCTAACCTAACCATTTTTCTGGTAGCAATTAACATCATTTACTGTATTTGATGCTTTGTATCCAATAATTTAGTGCATAAAATGTGAGAAAAGATGATTTCCATGTCCGATACTTACTTATACTATGCTAGCAAGTTCTGAGCTCCTATGACTCACTCACCCCTAAATCATCATTTTTTGGTTAAAATTCAATAAATTCATGCTATGTATGCATTATTTATGTGAAAAGAGACCTAAATAAGTGCTATACATGTCCACTAGGGAGGTAGGAAGGTAGTTTTCTGATTTATGTTAGGTTAGGTTAGGTTAGGGTCATGAAAAACCAGTGCTGGAGCTTCAGGACCAATATCCGGACATGCCTTTGGCTCTATTATGTCGGATAATGGAGGGATTACTGTATTTGTTTTTTACAGTGACGAGTACATCAGATAGCTATGCATAATAAATAGGTTTTTACAATGAATAATATCAGTATTACCAGCATGGATATTTGCCAGTGTGACAATGAGAGCTTGTGCTTTTCTCTGTGAAAACTAAATAAATTGGCATAACCTATATATCAATAGAAAGGGAATTTACTGTAGATTGACATGGTGCTATCAAATTTCATTAACTCTGATACTTTTTTTTTTTTTTTTACAAATATTTTTCTACGGAAGGGTGCGCGATTTTTCCTTTTCGGCTAACTTCTACTCATCCTATTGGCCTTTTAGCTATCATATTTACCTTTTTCAACCATACTACGATAAAGAGCAACTATTCAGCTTTAAAACGATAACACATTCATTAGTCTACCTTAAAAAGTTAGTGTACAGTGACCGATTAAGTATGTGAGTCCGGCTGAATGTGGCACAGACACAATCGGCAGAGGGCCGAAAGTCTCAAAGGGTTAAATAGTATTTTGAAAATATGTTTTCAGTTAATTGGATAGTCTATTTTAGTACTCATAGTAATCAGTACCTAGCCATCAGTATCGATACTTGCCGATTAACAGTTAAAATCAGAAGTACAGTACAGTATTAATATTTTGGTATTGATACAGCCACCACTAGTGATTACATTGGCCACTAGACCACACGGGATTACTGTGGGTTATGATGCCTGTCTGCCATTCACTGGGTGGTAGTAAGTATTGCACTATACTTTATTAAAATTCTTTGTGCAACCTTTATCTTTGTCATTTATTTATTTGTAGATTTTTGTTGTTTCTGCATTGTTTTCTTAGTGTCCAGCATTATATTGGAGATTCCCATGTGTGTTTTGGTGTCTAAATAACTGAAAGACCAGAGAACACGACCACAATTAGGAGGGGGTACTGTACATAGCCTATAGGCAGTGCAGGGTATAGATTGGTAGGGTATTGCTCCGTATCCGGATTTCATCTGTTTCCGGATATACCAGTGGCTCTATTACTTCAGATAATTGAGGGTTTACTGTATGTTTCGTTTCCGGATATACCAGTGGCTCAATTACTTCAGATAATTGAGGGTTTACTGTATGTTTCGTTTTGTTTCGTCTTTGAAGGCTCCAACATCCTTGCATGCGTCGGCCTTGGTCACCTAATGGCGGCTCTCCACGCTGCTCAATCGCTGGCAGCCTCCCTGTTCAGTCCCTTAACCCTTAAGTCACACTTAATGACCTCGTCCCATGTCTTTCTCGGTCTACCCGAGAAACGTAATTGTGCTGTAGGCATTAAGCATCCTAGAGCACACAAAGCAACTGTTAAGGTACTTTACATTAATGTATACTGAGGAAGAGCAGATGTAGA
The DNA here is from genome assembly GCA_018397915.1 of Birgus latro. NCBI lineage: Eukaryota > Metazoa > Arthropoda > Malacostraca > Decapoda > Coenobitidae > Birgus > Birgus latro. The sequence goes on from JAGKTI010009640.1 coordinate 3,557, forward strand.
AATGATGTAAAAAAGTTAATAGTAGCATAGATATTTGGAATAGTTTGGAAGGGGATGTGGTGTAAGCACAGAATATTCGTGTGTTTGGAAATAACTTGGATAAATGTAGATATGGTGACAGGACAGCTCATACCTTGATCAACTATTGTATACAGTACTAAACTAAGTAAATTTACATTACTGTCCACCATATCCACAACAGGTGCCGGAGGAGGACATCCTGCGGCCAGACACTGATGGCGCCCTGGATGATCCTGAGAGCTGTGTGTTTCCTCTCCATTGTGGCATCTGTCTTAGGCCAGAGAACATGCAAGAGGAAATAAGGGTGCGCCTGGAGGAAATGAATACTCTACGTAACAGGTAAGGTGAGATGATGAACTCAAGCAACAGATAGGATGAGTTTCATTATGAGTAAGCTTTGATGAAACGATGATGCAACAGATAAATGAAGTTTTGGCCAAGTGTGATTTTAATTAGGGATGGACTGCAAAAAATCATTGTTACTGTTTTGATGAAGGTGACATAAGTCAGTGTATTCAGTGGTGCACACGAGGGCAGAGAGGGGGTTATTTAATCTCAACACACCCACTGACTGAATAGAGGTACTGTACTGTAATTTCTCTGTGCCTATTAAATTAACCTCATCAACCAGAAGATGTAATATTTGCTTCTGTCAGTCAGTCTGTATATAGCCAGATGCCATAATCCTGCAAAGGCGACCATAAACAAATCTCTTCCACGTTGTCCTGTTCTCTGCCATTTAGCTGCCCTCCCTTCAATTCACACATGCCTCATATATCTCCCCAATCTATCCCTCCATCTCATCCTTGGTCTCTTCCTTCCTGTCATTCACACTCTTTTAGTCTGTCTGTCGTTCTTCAACCTTTCCATGTGGACAAACCATTGCAGAGTATTTCTCATAACGCTTTCAGTAGCAGTGCTTCCTGACTTCCTTATTTGTATATCTCTCCATGTAACTCCACATGCTCCTCTCAGTTAATGTATTTCCACTGCTGTCACTCTTGACTTGTGTCCTTCCAGCTGAATATTTCTTCTTGCTGCTACCAAATAATTTTATTAATGTCCTTCCAGCTGAATATTTCTTCATGCTGCTACCAAATAATGTTATTAAAAATAGAACACCCTAAAAGTGAGGACGGCTAGTGAAGGCAGCATCTAACGTCTCCAAGTAATAAAGTCTTCCGAAGTACATTAATTAAATCATCTGTAGATAGCAAGAATAATATACAGTAGACCCTAGTCAATTGGGGAAAAGCCCAGTCCAATAATCCAGTGATGGTCCCCCTCCTGAGGTGGGATTTCAAGCACATAGTGAAAAGTAAATGAGCAGAATAGCATATTCTAGTACTAAAAATTAAAGCTACACCCATTTTATACTGCCGGCCCATAACTTCATACCCTTGTCATAGCACTTCTTCATGACTAGCACAGTGTAACTACAGTATAGCCATGTATAACAACTCAGTAACCATGAGTGAGAGAGGTCCGGGTTGGGGTAAAAAGGGTAGGAAACCCATGTTTCATATACTGTACTTGTGTAGATGGATGTAGACTGCTCACATTCCCATGAGTTAACTGTCATTCAATGTCACTGTCGGCAAATATGATTTGTGGTGGCTGTGGTGTCACATCTGGTATGGAGAATCCTGAGATCCTGGGGTTGGGGTCCTGGAGGCTTTACTGCTGGATCTTGAGGCTATATATAGGAGGCTGGCTGAGGATGTTGATGCTACAGACACATTTTAGATCTCAGACTTTGTGTGGATCCTCATGGCAGCAGGAGGGGGCACAGGCTTGGAAAACTGGGAGATCTTAGCCTGGACCTTCCTTGGCTGCTGCAGCTTCAACCCAGTGTGCCACATGACATTATAATGTTTAGCAGGAGGCCCTCCAACTTTGTCTATGATGGTAAGGATTTTATCTGCAGCCTCAAATCCTGCAGCCAGAGACAGTCCAGCTGCCTCCACCTCCACCTTGTCATCATCTTCCTTCTTTGCTTGAGTTTTATTACTGTTCAGCAGCAATATTCTCTTCTGTCTGGTGATGGTAGCCATGTACACCAGTTTCCTCATCCAGCCACTCTTGTAACTCCACAGCAGGGTTCCCCTGTCCTGCAGCTGCCAACATTTTTGGCATCCTTGGTGGCTCAAACCTCTCAAAATCATGTAATGGTGCTGGAGTCTTGGGGGTTCTGAGGAATTTGCACTACCGATTCTTGAGCTTGGCAAGTGACACTTTCTTCTATGCCTCTGCCCAGTTGAAGATGGCATCCTTAATGGTGTACTGATTAAAGTTATGCAAGGTTTTCTTGCCTTTGGTCTTTTCTTAGCCATCCTGGTCCATCCCACCCTCAGGCTCAGTGAGGTACTGGTGCAAGTAGAGGTTTCTGTAGTGCCTCTTTGCACACTTTGTAACTTCCTAGTCCATAGGCTGGATAAGGGCAGTAATGTTGCCTGGCAGAAACAAAGCCTTGATTTTTCCATCTTTTCAGCAGAGATTGGTGGAGGAAGGATTGGCTGGTGCATTGTCCAAAAGCAGCTCTTCCTTCATGTTGTCAGGACTGATGCCATACCTTTTTTCGTACTGCCTCATGGAAGGGTCAAAGCTGTGGTTGAACCAGTAATGATATCCAAGGTAAACCAGGCAGACTGGTTCCCATGGTACTCCATAGGAAGGTTGGCCATGTCCATGAGTGATCTAGGTTGCTTACTTTTAGCTACTATGACGGGCTGAAGGTGATGAGTGCCATCAGTATTGGCACGGGCCAGAATGGAGAGATGCTGCTTCATTCTGTCATGCTCTGGAGTGCTGCCAATATCTTTTGAAGCCTGGGTGTTTTGAGGGAGAGCATGCCAAAAGAGACCAATTTCATCAGCATTGTAAAGTTGGAACTCATGCAGACCCTCGTCTTTCATCAGCCTCCTTAGGTGCTGGACAAACAACTCCACAGCATCGACATCTTTCCAGTTACATCTTTGTTAACAGTGCCATGGTGCCTCCTAAACCTTCACAGCCAGCCATCACTACACTGGATATCTTCAGCTTCAAGATGAATAGCAAGCTTTTGTGCTGTGTGTTCGATGTCCAGACCATGCACAGGAAAAACCCTTAGTTTGCTTCTGCGTGTACCAAATGTATACTGCATTGTCCAGTTTCTCTTTCACAGCTTTCTGCTCCTGAACATATCCTTACCCTTCCTCATGTCTCCCATTTTCTTTATACTCTTGGCCTTCAGGTTGTCATGCAGGTCCAACCTCTTTATACCATACTTTTGATGGGGGTAACCCCCGCTCGTGCCTTTCTTGTGCACCCTAATCACTTCCATCTTCTCCGCAGTGGTTATAATCCTCCTTTTTGCTTTCTCGTAGAGGAGGGGGAAAGTGACTCCTTATGAGGAATAATTTTTCACAATCACTGTTTCGTTTCATTTTTGAAGGCTCCAACATGCTTGCATGCGTCGGCCTTGGTCACCTAATGGCGGCTCTCCACGCTGCTCGATCCCTGGCAGCCTCCCTGTTCAGTCCCTTAACCCTTAAGTCACACTTAATGACCTCGTCCCATGTCTTTCTCGGTCTACCCCTCCCCCAATATTAACACCTCTCACCCTCTGTACCCAATTATCCTCCCCCATCCTCTCCACATGTCCAAACCACCTCAGCCTACATCTCCTCATCACAACACCAATACACTCCAGTCCCATCCTGCCTCTCAACTCTTCCATCGTAAACCCAGCCCCCCCAGGCCTTGCACTCAGGGACGCACTGCACATCCACCTAATCATCGTCATTTCTGTACGTTTAAACCTGCGAATATCCTCTTCCTTTACTGCCCAGGTCTCACTACCAAACAGCATCACACTCCTAACACATGCTGCATACAAAGACCCCTTAACATGTAAAGAGAGTCCTCTCAATGTCAGGAGAGGCAACAGCTCCCTGAACTTCTTGCAACCACTTCTCACCCTAGCAACCGAGCTAACTCCAGCCCCACCTCTGGCACATGTCTCCCAAATAACGAAACTCCTCCACACACTCAAGAGACTCACCTGCAAGTTCAACCCGCTCACGCCTAACAATCTCCACCTGCTCTCCCCGACACGCCACACACATGAAATCAGCATCATCTCGCAGTCTACCTTTAATACCACTACATCTCTTGTGCACCCACTTAAAATAAATTGAATCTTGTTGTGTGTGTTTATCACATGATTTACACCCAGTAATGTTATAGGTGGAAAATCAGTCCAGTCGTACATGCCCAGAAACAATTTATTTTTTTCCCATTAGTTATTCAGTTAAGATTTGGCGAATTCCAGTTTAGCGAGGGTTTTTTCGCACCTATTCTCGCCAAATATGAGAGTTCACTGTATGTTAAATGCAGAAAATCATGTCTTATGGGCCCAGAGTTGTCTGGAAGGTCTATGTGATTTTTCACATTTATTGGGTGGTATCCAGTATGTCTGATGGTTTGTCTAGGGGGGCTGTCAAAGTGTTCGTTAAATCCGATATTCAATCTAGCAAGGTCTGGTAACACGAGGGTCTACTGTACATCATTGGATTTGAAGTTGTTAGATTAATTTGAAATTTTTCATGGAAGTATTCCAAATGCAAGGTTAGCAGTGTAAGTGAGGGCTTTCACTGTTGTGTACAAAGTTATAATACCTTTCCCTTTGGTGTTTGGCTGTGTGATGACTAATCCTTCATTTAACCCTTTCCCTTAAAGGGGTGCATGCAAATTCTGGCTGTGGCGCGCAACTCTCCCTCAAGAGCTTTCACAACAGTCACGTAGAGATAGTTTAATTCTAACACTCGTAGGAAATACTGTTCATAAAAGAAAGGCCACTTTGGTCTCATTTTGAAGGTGAAGAGTTTTGCTCTGTCATACATTGTTCAAAAAGGCAATATATTTAAAATAAAATGCAAAAAAAGTGAGTAGAAGTTAGCTGACAAGCTAAAGTTTTACACTTTCCTTTAAAAAAATATTTGCCCCCCCCCAAAAAAAAAAAACTTCAAGATATAATAATATTTTTTGCTTCAGTATGTAGTAGAATAAATTTCCTTTCCAATAATGCATCATTTGTTGTATTTTCTTTAATAATTATGTTGTAAATTACGAGAGAATACGGAGCATAAGTGTTCGGCGGGAGGTCAAAAGTTGTACATCCTACCTGTGAGGACCCTCATACAACACTGAGCCAGCTAACCAAGTGAGCACGCACACTCCAGCTGTGGCAGGCTTAGCTCCGCCCACTTTTGCCCATCATCCAACAAAAATGACGACTCCCTAAATTTTTCTTTAGAGATGACATCGGATGATGGGCAAAGTCATCAGAGGTTGAAAAACGAACGACTGCCCAGCCCGCCATTGGTATGTGAATGGGTTAACTGTACTTCATTTGTGTGTGATAAAAGTGCAGAGGCTCCTGCTTCCCTCAGAGGTGTCGAACAACTTAATAAGAGTGAAAAAAACTGTGACATTTAACTGATACATGGTTTTGCTGCAGGCTGGTTCCATCTAAATGGGAGATGGAAGAAGAAGTTGAAGTGACTTGCCCGCTATGTGATGTAGTGCTACACACCGTTGCTGACCTCAAGCTGCATTTTTCATCAGTCAGGCACAAGAAAAATGAGATTCACTTTATGCATGAATCTCACCATGTGTCCCAGCAGTGATGCCATTAGTAATTGGTACACAAATATATATCGTATCTCTGGGAAGATAAGTATGCATGGTATAGACTAGTACAGTTGCCCACATTTGTTTTCACAGTTTTCTAACTATAACGAAGACATAATTTTCTTTGTGTCAAGAAGAAACATTGTTTGTGATTCAGGTATATGCATACTTTTTATTTGATGGAATGGTTATTTCTGTTAATACAGTGTAAGAATTTATGACACATTGTTCATCATGTGTGTACTTAGTAATTTTAGAATCACATTACCTCATCTTTTTTTGATAAATGAACATGTTTGTATTGAGCATATTTTAGGATCATATAACCTTATCATTTTTTGCTAACCAAAAATTTAGTGATGTTACTGGTACTTTACATCATGATACTGTACTTTCAGTATAACGTACTGTATTAGACAGACAAGTGCACTTTCCTAATACATTATATACATATGTGTAGTTTGTAATTTAAATAATCAGATTGTTGAGTTAGTAAGCAAGTGTATGATGTAATAATTACAAGCTACATTTTCCTTAGAAATAGTTATGTATCAGCTTCTACTTGGGTCTGTCCAAGGATATTACTGAAGAGTGTACACTTGTGTTCTACAGTAAAACCTCCATAAGTTGGAACCCTTTTTGTCAGGATTACGCTTAAGTTGGCTTGGCATATGACATTCATTGATGAAAATAATTTAAATTTTTTTGAAAAAGCTGTTATAAAAATCATGGGAAAAACTCCCCTAAATCGTAAAATGTCATGTGATGGAAACCCAATCTTGGCATGATGCACTAGGTTCATCATGTTTTAGCCTGTGAGGGCCCAGTGAATTAACATGCAGCCTCCAAAGAAGTGTGTCCACAGAGTTGCCTGCACAAGTTTTCTGCAGTGACTGGTAGTGATTAATTTTGCATACAATAGTGCTTAACAATAGTGACTGAGGCCTTTTAATAAAGTGTATATGAAGGGTAGTAGTGTTCATAAGGCTTGTATATAAAGTGTATAAAAGTGTAAGGTAGTGCAATTATGATTATGGTTAGATGTTGCATAGAAGTGAAAATATTTCACAGAAGCAATCATTTGCCCCCCTAACACCTCTGTATCCTACCAAAAGGCTCTCCTTATGTTTGGATTACACCCTCGGCAAACATGGTAATTTTTTTCTGGTTTGTTGGGAGGCCTTACACTTAACATAAGTTAAAATTTCAGTGAAGTCTGAATGGTCTCAGTCTCTATTATTCCAACTTAAAGAGGTATTACTGTATATGGTATTTGAAAACCTGTTTGTTGGACTCATTTGTTACAGGTCCTCATTACTTTTTCTCTAAGAGTTTGGGGGAAACAAAAAATGGATAACAATTTTTACTAATTACTGCGAGAAAAAAAAAAAATGTTGGCCAGAATGCTGTACCAGTACATTAACGTTTATTGTAAGCAGTGCATCAGATTTTTTTCACACTGATGCTGTGCCTGCCGCATACAAACAGTCCTCCATCATAAGCATTTTTTTTTTCTCGGTAAATTATGGAAACATTACTTAACCCTTTCACTTCAGATGTATTTTTTTGGCTGGATATCCCACACACGGGGGTTTTGAGATATATGAAGATAATTGTAATGATAAAATATTCCACACCAAAAAACAGACCGTAATTTCCTGATTAAAATGATGTTTAACATTATGTTTAAAAAATAATAAGAGTGTACAGAGATAGCCCGATTATCCGGGCTATATGGTGTGAAGGGGTGACTGAATAGTCCTAAATCACGATTAATCCGGCGGAAATAAAAAACAAGTACTGTTTGATTTATTTACTGGTAAATGTACACTTAACATAGCAGAAAGAACCTTACCAAATCTTTGCATATGCATCCTGCTTGTTTCTGTATTTTTCTAGTTTCAGTTTGGTAAATTTCTTTATCTTGCTGAAAAATTTCCTCCCTGTTATTATTGTCACGTTCCTGAAGCTGTACCTACAATTGTTTCCAGCGCAATGGAAGAAAACATATTCAAGTGTGGATTTCGTTTCCCAGCTTCCAAACTGGAGATTAAGTTAGGTTAAATTATTAGGTGCAGTTAGGCTAGGCCAGGTTTGGTTAAACAATTAGATCAGAACAGTACCTTCTGCCATTACGTTAACTAACAACAAGAGTTGTCACACCAGCAGAACAGCTAAAAACAACAGGGAAACAGATTTAACAAGAAATATTTATTTGCCAACCCAGAAATAATCAGAAAAACATAACAGAATATCAGGATGAACTGATTTGGTAAGGTGCTTTTACTGCTTACAGTAAAGCGTATGTTTAGCCATCTCAGTGGCAGAGTTCAGAAATTTGCGTGCTCCCGTGGCAGGCCTTGGAACCATTTTTTCTAAGTTCTAAAATCAGTTTCTTTTTCTTACAGATATGGTAAGACTTGTCTGGTGCACCTTCCCCCCCCCCCACCTAAACCCATCTGATTTGCTATGAATCGAGAAAGAATAAGATTAGGGCGCATGTTACATTAGCATTTAAACATCGACGAAAACATCTGGGATGAAGTGACCACCTGGCTGCTTGGGATGGTACAGCAGGTTTGTGTAACCATACCAGTGACCTTCGTTCCCTTCCCATAATTGTTCGCAGATGTTATAGCTCCCTAACTCAACGTCACTAACACTGGTACAGTAATGCATTGTTCAAGGATGGCAGCTATGAAGGGGTTAATGGAAATACATAATTATTTGTATCAGTACTGTCTCACACATACACATAACAATGAACAAAGAATGATTAGTAAATGTACACTCAACTATAAAGAGCAAAAATAACCATATGCTCTGTCGGTCCAAAATGTGTTGGGAACCGCAACATTGAACAAAGAATGTGGGATGCTAACTTACGAGAAGACGTGAAATGAAAATTTTTTTATTATTATTTTTTTTCTGATTAGTAAACATTTTTAGGTTTCACAATTTTGTCCCATAAAACTGTGAAACCTATAAATTTTCGTGTAACCATACTGCCTAATGACCTTACCAAGTCAATTTATATTCCTCTAGTTTGTTTTCTGTATTTTTCTGCCTATTTTGAGGGTGGTAAATTACCTTTCTCTCGCAGAAAGATTTCCTCTTAATATCATAACGTTCGGCATAATGGAAGAAACTTACTCAGAATTAAGGAGCATGTTAAGTTAGCATTTAAATATATCAGCGAAGACATCTGAGAGGAAGTGACCGCCTGGCTGCTTGGGACAGTAGAGTAGGGTCGTGTAAACATGCCAATGACCTTCAATCCCTTCCCATAATTGCTCGCAGTTTTTTATAGCTTTTAACTCACCATCACTGACACCGGTACAGTAAAGCATCGTTCAAGGCTGACAGCTATGAAGGGGTCAATGGAATACATTATTGTTTGCATCAATACTCTCTCTTTTACACATACACTTAACAATGAACTATAGAATGAACATAATGTACACTTAACTAAAAGAGACAGAAATAACTGTATGCTCTGCCAGTCTGAAATGGGAAGCGCGATATCTAACAAAGAATATGAAACTGAATGCTAACTTAAGAGAACACGTGAGATGGTAGAGTAATTTTTTTCTGATTAGCAAACATTTCTGTTCCATTTCGTCCCCTAAAATTGTGAAACCCATAAGTTTTCGTCTAAGCATACAGCCTAAAGACTTAACCAGTTCAATTCACATTCCTCTAGTTTGTTTTCTGTATTTTTCTACTTTGAATTTGGTAATAATTACCTTCTCTTGCTGAAAGATTTCCTCCTTTATCATCATCACGTTCTTTAGGATGTACCTACGACTGTTTGCGGCATAATGGAAGAAACTTATTCAACGTAATAAGAAGTGGATTTCGTTTCTCAATTCTCCAACTGGAGCCCAGGTTAGGATAGGTTAAATTATTAGGTCGTTAAGCAAGGTTAGGCTAGGTTAAGTTTTCAGTCGCCTAACCAAACTCCACCCTGCCACCCATGTGATCGAGTTGTGAGCAGTAGGTGTGGGTGAGGGAACAGACTCACGCTCGTTTACCCATGCCTCGCTCACTAGCAACCGGATGCTTCGTGTTTAAACCGGAGCTATTGTACGAATAATTCTATGTATTACTGTACCACTGAACCATTCAGTCACGGCCCGGATATACCGAAGGCTGGATAATCCGAGCCTGGATAATCGAGCTTTCACTGTAATTACCAGTGTGGTGAGCTGTCAAAACCTGTGGTGCTGGAGCTTCTCCACTGCCATATGTATGCCATTCGGTATAATGATGAACTCAGCCTCTCTCTCTCTCTCTCTCTCTCTCTCTCTCTCTCTCTTTTTTTTAAATAGCACTTTCATCTTCACTCTCACTTTCATCTGACAACATAATCTAAGTCATCAGACATTGCTTCCATCAAATCCAAGTAAGCTGCCGCAGCAGCAGAACATCTTGTACTGCATGCCTTGACATGCTTCTTGTACGTGACGAAAATAACAAACAGTAAAATAGTCCTCCTGCGATAGCAATGCCTCAGTCTTGCCACCTGATACTGAACCACTGTTAGGCCCGCAGTACTGGTATGCAAATGTAAAAATTCCGGAAAACGTATAGGCGCTCTCTACGTGTCAGCAAGTGGGTTGGTGGAGGGTTAGTGCCCCTCCCTGTAAAACAAATAACTCAAAGTCAAATGGCCACCCCTTACGGGATTATGGCGTCTGGCAATAGATAGATAGTATAGGCAATGTGCCACCTGATGGATACAGACATTTCCTTAATGGCACATCGATGTGCCACCCGATGGATACAGACATTTCCTTAATGGCACATTGATGTGCCACCTGATGTGAAAGGGTTAATAAAGCTTAACTACCACAAGTGAAGCTAATTTTCAAATTTTTCCCAAATTACCATATATTAGAAATTGTAGTATTGTAGAACCTGTTCCTTACTTACATTGAGATTTGCCCTTATTCTGTCCAACTTCAAAGTAGGGCAGATGAGAAAAGGGCCATCTTGGTACTGGTGAGTCAGTGATATGCTTTTATGCTTAAAATGTAATTTGCCCATTCAGTCCATAAAAGGATGAGGGAGGCAGCAATGATGAGTATAAAAGTATACTGGCAGCTAGCTCTATAGCCATTGCCATAAAGATGCCATGTTTCCTGTGGAGCTGCATGGTGTCAGTACTACAAGGGTGGTAAATAAATAACCATCTCTCACCTATGGGTGACTACACTGAGTGACAAGGCAAATGGTTTTCTGTACACCAGGAAAGCATTTACAATGCTGTGGTAACCATATAACCAAATTGTGGTGCCTGGTGGCTTAGTGGGTAATTATGGCATTCCAATCAGATTGAACCAGTGAAGGTTTATATCCAAGGGATGGTTGAGGCTTACTGCTCATGTAATGCCACTCAGGGATGAGTGAGGCTGGTCACTCTCATCTTAAATATCAGGACCAACTTGCCTAGCCCCGGGTTCCTACGCTCCTCGTGGGGCAACATAAGACTGGATGATGGATACATTTGCCAAAAATCAGAGAAATGGTTTACAGCCATGGTTTTAGTATAATTATACTCATCATGTAATGAATTTTAATTGTATTTAACCCCTTAACTGCGGGGTTGACGGATGCGGTTTTTGCACGTCCCGTAGGGGTAATTCACGCTCCAACTGACTTTTTAAAAATATTTGCCAAAAATCAGTTATTAGTTCTATAATATTATAATTAAATATGCATATGGCACATACCTTCAGCTTTCTCCTGGGATGTTTGTTGAGCCTTCGTCGACTACCATCGGACTTGTGGAGACTTCTGAAGTTGGGTAACGAAGTCTCCACTTTACACTTCCCGACGTCTCATAATGTGAATACCACTGCCTGACATTATCACTAGAAACACTATTCAATGATTTCCAAGTAGTTTGGAATCCATATTCCCAAAAAAAAACACTGTGGAAGCAATGTAAAATACGAGCGCGTATGAGCCTCCCACTCGCGCTAGTTCGCCGCTAGTATTCTGTCATTTCTTATTCGTATACACGCTCACACTTTATTTTTTCTAGTACTTTATTACACTTATATATATCTACAGTCCTTTACCGCTTCCCACACGATGTTTAGTAGGGGTAGAGGTCACAGGGCCTTTTACAATGGGTGCAGAAGTGGCGGAAATGGAGAGGCACGACTGCGACGTGATTCCACCTTGAAGGATGACAGTGAACTGAATGATGTTCGTATCTGGGTAGCCAAGGGTTGAAAATGTCAGCTGTTAATGTATATGCTATGATATAAGTCGTAGGAAATCTAGATAATACATAATAAATTAGGTAGTTCCAGGTGAATATAAATATCACTCGGGCTTCTCCCTTCCTTTCTTATATATATTACGAGAATAGGTCATACGGCATATTTCAAGGGGAAAAAACCGGGAAATTAGTGAACGAGTGCAGGTTGGATGTTGACAAGTGATAATTAGCCAATTCCAGGTGTATGGCACTATCAGTTACCTTATTTTTTTTTTTATATATATAAATTATTTTGTATAAGAATAGGGCATAGGGCTCATTTCAATAGATGAAATCAGTGGAAAAATCCGGGGAAGATTTGTATGCAGCGCAGAGCGGCTGAGCAGACGACACGAGAGGGTAATGGAGGGGAGGTAGGGAGGGGAGTCTAGAATGAGGGAAAATGGATAAATTGTCAACAATGGATGGGAGTACTGATGACATTAGCAGCTCTGACTATTGCTAGACATTGGCAGTACTGATAGATGATAAAAATCACCACTTGAAAGCCCGGGCGAATTCAAAACAACACAGAATCACCAAAGTGACGCCCCGCAGTTTGATCCATTGGGACCGACTGTCACCACATTGACGACCCACAGTTAAGGGGTTAATAACTGGAAAAAAAATGGAGGGTTGTAATGCAGCATACTTTTCTTCAATTTGTTTTCCATAAATTATAAAAATCTGCCAAAAATTGTGGAATTATATGACCAGTATTTTTGTATCAATGTGTCCAGTACATTTGTACCTTTCATTTGCATGCAATAATATAATGATACTGCAATATTTTCTGCACACTGCAAATTTGGGAGACTGCTATGCAACATATTTGGGAAAAAAAATTTGCATGAATATAGCAAATTTTTTAAAGGACATTACTCACCTTGATCATACGAATCAAGTGATACCACATCGTTTCGTTTCGTTTTTGAAGGCTCCAACATGCTTGCATGCGTCGGCCTTGGTCACCTAATGGCGGCTCTCCACACTGCTAGATCCCTGGCAGCCTCCCTGTTCAGTCCCTTAACACTTAAGTCACACTTATGACCTCGTCCCATGTCTTTCTCGGTCTACCCCTCCCAACCCTTCCCCCATTATTAACACCTCTCACCCTCTGTACCCAATTATCATCCCCCAGCCTCTCCACATGTCCAAACCATCTCAGCCTACATCTCCTCATCACAACACCAATACACCCATCCTACCTCTCAACTCTTCCATCGTAAACCCAGCCCCCCACAGGCCTTGCACGAAGGGACGCACTGCACATCCACCTAATCACTGTCATTTCTGTATGTTTAAACCTGCGAATATCCTCTTCCTTTACTGCCCAGGTCTCACTACCAAACAGCATCACACTCCTAACACATGCTGCATACAAAGACACATAAGGAGAGTCCTCTCAGTGTCAGGAGAGGCAACTGCTCCCTGAACTTCTTCCAACCACTTCTCACCCTAGCAACCGAGCTAACTCCAGCCCCATCTCCGGCACATAACATGTCTCCCAAATAACGAAACTCCTCCACACACTCAAGAGACTCACCTGCAAGTTCAACCCTCTCATGCCTAACAATCTCCACCTGCTCTCCCCGACACGCCGCACACATGAAATCAGCATCATCTCGCAGTCTACCTCTAATACCACTACATCTCTTGTGCACTCACTTATCACAAACACTACACAAGATGGAATTGCTTCCCACACCCTTGTGGCAAACTGCACATGGCCACTCTCCCTCTTCTCTGATTGTACCGCCACCAACCCTAGATATCATAACTTTTGTTTTATCTGCATTTACCCTTAAGCCCTTGTACCCCATACCATCTCTCCACTTCTTAAATCTTTCCTCCGCCTCCTTTTCATTCTCCGCAATCAACACCAAATCATCAGCATACAACATCTCCCATGGGAGTCCATCTCTGAAGTCATGTGAGAGGGCTTCAAGCACCATGATAAACAACAAGGGACTCAAAACTGACCCCTGATGCACACCAACATTCACGGAAAACTCATCACTCAAAGCTCCATTCACTCTTACCTGGGTGCGAGCACCCATGTACATGGCCATAACCACCCTAACCAGCCACTCTTCCAACCCTAGCTTTCTCATTGCCCACTTCACCACCTCTCTAGGGACCCATTATAGGGTACTGCAGAAGTATTAACTTTAAAGGGCAAAACTGTACCTCAGAACTCACTTTTGCCACAATTGCCCTTGTGGCTCCGGATGTCTCATATGTCATCACTAAGGGTAACGTTATAAAACAAACTACAGTATGTAAACAGTACAGTGAACCTGGGTTCATAAATTAAGATGACTACTGAACATTAGATTTCATGATCCAATGTTCCTCCAATTAGTTCGTTAAAAAGAGGGTTTACTTTACTGTTGTTAATCACAGTTTTTGAACATTTGAAAGAAGGTTATTTAAGTGTAGCATATAATATGCTACAGTATGGAACTTTTTTAATGATTTGCAACAAAATACCAACTAAGAGCTGGGCACTGTCTGACAACAGAAGCATCAGATACAGTATATCAAATTTACTTGCTGAAAAGTTCTTACTTTTACATCTTTTGACACTGGTACAGTAATATCAAGGAAGGCAATACATATATTTTATTTATTAAGAATTATCTGCTGCATCAACTCGTAAAATCCTTACTAGCATAAAGACTTACATTATTCACTCAGTATAAAAGCTTACTGTACAAACCAGTAGTATGAGTGCCAGTCCACATCAGGCCCACGGCAGGACTGGACCTTCTCCTCAGAGGGAAAGCGACTATTGGAATGAACCCTTCCCTTGGCTGGTGAAGTATGAATGAGCAAGGAGTGATGCAGGTGAAAGATGATGAGCTGTAATGGCTGTTTGTCTGTCTCAGTATGTATGGTATATGCCACTGGCAGAATCAAGAGGGTGCAGCCACATGAAAGCATTCTAACAATACCCAGTTTTGCTGTTTGTCATGGTCTGGGTTTCAAACCATAGAAGGACAAACACAGATTGAGTCTAACACGCTACCACCATGCCTCCACAAAACTATTATTAATTCATCAAGGGCATAAATTCTTTCTCTCCTACACCACCATACAAGCTCAATTCTGAGAATATACAGAATGTGGAGTTTATTGTTAAGAAAAATATGTTTCTCAGACCAATTAGTCAGTGTTCTTTTATCTAATCCTTAAGAAGCCAACTAATCCCGACACAACAAGTGTCTAACAAATGGATCAGTCTATTATACAAACAGATCACCCAGATACCAATGGGTTATTTAAATATTGCACACTTGGGCCTGCTGAGCCGTGGCAGTTTCATGCAGGTCTCACTTTTTGATCTTAGGTTTGCGTGGCATCTTCACAGGACGCAGGTAAGGATTATCTAGCTCGGCCTCTTGGGAGTCATTCAGTTTGTCCTTCTCCTGAAACAAAGACATACACATGAAAAACCTGAATATCTATCTACCTATACTCACACACACACATCTGTCTATCTATGTATCATATATGTACAGTATATATTCATTCATCATCCAATCCTACATTGTCCCATGAGAAGCGTAGGAGCCCGGGGCTAGGCAAGTTGGTCCTGACATTTAAGATGAAAGTGACCAGCCTCGCACATCCCTGAGTGGCAATACGTGAGCAGTAAACCCCAACCTCCCTTTCGATATAAACCTTCACCGGCTCAATCCGACTGCAGCGCCGTAATTACCCACTAAACCACCAGGTGCCAAAATTTAGTTATATGGTTACCACCCAGCATAGTAAATGGTTTCCTGGTGTATAAGAAACCATTTGGCTTGTCACTCACTGTAGAGTCACCCACAGGCAGAAGGAAGAGGAAACAATGAAGGAAAAAGAAAATTATATATATACATATATATATTTTTTTATGTGTATCCGACTCTGGGCATAGGCTTCATAGCCTCCTATCAAGGCCCAGCAGTCCTCCTACATACCATACACCTCTACATGTCACCACTTCGGCATTAACACTCACCATCCATATTGAATACATGCTAGGGCTGTCTCATACAGGACTGGTGTATTGGTATTAGTGGGGGTATTTTTATGACATGTCGGAGGGTCTTCTGGTAGATCAGTAAAGCCTGATTTAATTAAATTCATATCCTTAAACTGTTCCCTGCCCCAGCGGGGATTTGAACCTGGGTCTGGTACGACTGCAGGCCACCTCTCTCTACCGATTGAGCCACCGCCTCCCCCTATATATATATATATATATATATATATATATGCACACACACACACACAGGTGGGGACACTCACCATCCTCTCTCAGTGTAGTGCTGCTCTTGGGTGAGTGTCCTTTCCTCTCTTCCTTCCTTTTTTCCTTACTTTCTCTTCTGTTTTCCTTTCCTTCATTCTTATCTCTTCCTTCTGTCTATAGATGACTCTACAAAGGGTGATAAGCCAAATGGTTTCCTGTACACCAGGAAACCATTTACTATGCTGAGTGATAACCATATAACCAAATGAAAGAAAAGCATTCAGGAGCTGAATGCTAATCACCTGCCAGAATATGCTGTTGGCCAAGTTCAAGAAGAAGAAAAATAGAAACCTAGTGCCAAAATCCAGCACAAAGCCAGATCATCGGCCATATCTTGATACCCTGAAGGTTTTATGTTGATGGCTCAAGCCGTTCATGAGATATAATGGTGCTAAAGGTGGGCAATAAAAACTAGCTGACCTTTGGCAGCCATTTTGCTGACCTTGACCTTGACCCCAAGTGCCCATTTTCGAACTCGTCCAAGATTTTGGTCATATCATGATATCCTGAAGGTTCCATGTTGATAGCTCAAGCCATTCATGAGATATAATGGTGCAAAAGGCAGCTGATAAAAACTAGTTGACCTTTGGCAGCTATTTTGGTGACTCTGACCTTGACTCCAAGTGCCCATTTTCGAACTCGTCCAAGATTTTGCCCATATCTTCATACCCTGAAGGTGGTACTTGCCCGGGTGACAGAAGGCACTCCCAGATTCTCAGACCCCATGAGGGGCTGGGGGGTGCGATGGTTTGGCCCCAATGCTGTCCTCCTCTTCTGCTTCAACGGCCTCTGGGGGGTTGACCCACAGCGAAGATGCCAACGCTCCAGGTCAGTAATGAATTATGCAAGCCCTGCTTGGGCTTCTAACCTCACTAAACACACTGCAACACTCTACAGACCATACAGAACAAGGCCCTAAAAATAATCACAGGCTGCACAGCTACTACACCCACAGACCACCTACATCAAAGTCAAGGATCATCTAGACATGAGAGGCATCCAAATTCTCGCTGCACCTCCACAAACCCACAACATCCACTACACTACATGGCAGAACATCCAAACACACCAAGGCACATCAAAACAACACCCAGCACACAATATCATACACACTGTCATCACTCCCCCCCCTCACCCCCCTCAGACCAGCTTCCAGAAGCATATCCAAACTCAAATCACTCACCGCTCCATTCAGTCACTTAAAGTCAACACACAACTGCATACACGGCCTCCTGATATCCACCTTTCTGAATCCTATCTCCCTCGTGAGGACAGGGTCCATCTGGCCTGGCTGAGATGTGGGCATCATCCAGCCCTCTTAATTAAGTTACCAGAAGAGGCCGGATGACTCCGTCGCTGACGCCTTTCCAAAATGTAACACAGCACCCCGTACTATTAAGCACATTATGGAAGACTGCATTGCACACAATCACCCATGCCAACAACACAACATACACTCCTTGAGAGCTCTGTGGGAAAGCCTGGTCTTGGCCATGGCCTTCCTTAGGGACTTGGGGCTGTTCGGCCAGACTGCCTAGGGAACAACTACTACCTTGAAGATTTCATGTTGATTGCTCAAGCCATTCATGAGATATAACACACACACACACACACACAAAGGTGGGCAAAAACATTATCGCTTCATCTGGTAAAGGCGGGCGATAGTTATAGTGCCTGGTGGTTCAGTGGGTAATTAAGGCGCTCCAACTGGATTGAGCCTGTGCAGGTTTATATTGAAGGGGTGGTTGGGGTTTACTGCTCATGTAATTCCACTCCAGGATGAGTGAGGTTGGGCACTCTCATCTCAAATGTTAGGACCAACTTGCTTAGCCCCGGGCTCCTAAGCTTCTCATTGAGCAACGGAGGATAGTAAATGATTTACGCTTGGTGCACAGGAAACCATTTGTAAAATCACCTGTAGACAGAAGGAAGAGGAAAGAAAGACAGAATAGGAAGGACGGAAGGAAGAGACAAATGGGCAGTCACCCGAGAGCAACACTACATGAGTGAGTAGATGGTAAGTGCCCCCACCTACCAATATTGACAGTAAATTAATTACAAGGAAAATGTATATTCTCGAATCTGGGTGGTCTTTTTTCCGTTTACTTTCATTGTTACCAACTTTATTCACCCAGGGAAAGGTCTCTCGAAGTGAAGAGGTTTGTTAAGGATATATCTATTACCCCTGCAGTTCTAAATGTCTATCCTAAGCTGAATAAAACTGTCAAATGAGAAGGATAAAATGAAAAATACAAGTCTGGAGTAACTGGGTTAAAGTCACACTGCTACTTCTGAAGCTCTTATACTGAAGGGCTTAATGAAGGCTACATCAACTCCTCCAGTCAAAAAGTCTCCTGTAAGCTAAGGTATATTTCGTCTGACAGATGCAGCTATAAAACAATAATACACCACACGACTGAAGGGGTTAATTCCCTAAATCCTGTTCTGTACAGTACAGTATTTTTCATTTTATGAAGCCTAATACCAAATGTTTTTATTCAAGTCTGGAAGGACCTCTGGGACTGAAGAGGTTAAGGAAGGCTACATCAAACCCCTCCAATTTCTCTCTCTCTCTCTCAAAAAATAAAATAAAAAATAAATGTAGTGAACTGGTTGTTATGGCCTCAAGCTCATCTGAGAGTGGACCATCTTCCTTCCAAGGGGCAGGGATGGAGTCAAGATTTTCGGGGGGAACAGGGAAGGAGCTGAGAGATGTTTATAACCAAGCAGTTCAACCACATGGCTATAATGGTGTAACCACAAGCATGTGTCTCTCTGTAGCACCAATGAAGAGGTTGGGACCACAAAACCCTCACCTGGTCAGCTTCCTCCTGAGGGCCTCTCCTCTTTTTCCTCTTGGTACGCTCCTCCTCCTCCTCGAACACCTGATCTCGTGGCATCAAGGCATCCAGGTATGCTTTGGAGTTTGGTGCCACTCCCACCACTGTAGAAGCAAAATAAAATGGGATGAGGTCACAAAAAGTCATATATGTACAGTAAGTCCTTGATAAGTATTTTGCTCTCAATCTTCTGAACCTGGTGACATTTTTTTCCATTTATTTTTGCCATCTGACAATTTTACTAAATTTATAAAACACTGTAGTGGTGAAGGGACATATAATTTCCTATTAAAGGAAAATTCTCCCCGACGCAGACTTAAATTATTAGCAGCTAACAAAAAAACATATCACAGTACACCCATACCCTGCTATCCGGGAGTGTTGTATACCAGTAGGAGTGTTCAGTCAGCGAATATGCTGCATAGCAATTTTCCCCATGAGATACTGCAGAAAAGCCAGAGATGCGTTCCAGGCCCTAACCTAAACTCTCATATATCTTACTCAATCAACAGAAACTGACACAGAAACACCATAGGCAAAGTTATTATCCTCATAAACAATACTACAGTACTGCTAAAAAAACAGGACATCAAACATCACATACAAACATGTTATGGCAATTTATTGATGACAAACAAATTCTATGTACAAAAACCTACTAGGCTGTTGCCAGGGAGTGTGGAGCTGCCTCAGCTTGCCTGGGAGTGTTGGCCTGGCTTGGCTGTTGCCTGGGATTGCTGGCCTGGCTCAGTTGCTGCCTGGAGAGGTGGACCTGACTGCTGAACCACAACCAGCTTCACTGCCAGAGTGGTGGTCTTGTCTTGTGGCAGGCAGGTCAGAGGCTGAAGCTGAAGCTGGATGTTTTGGCATGGCAGTGACGTGGCGAAGCAGGAAGGTAAAGTGGTGGGAAGTGTGGAGAGCTAGTGCATTCGGCGACAGACACATTAAAAGTGAACAAGCGAAGTAGGCAGTGCCAATGCACTAAGCGGCGGCAGCCACGGAAAGGACACGCCTGGCAGCGGCGTGCTGTTTTGGACAAGCGCATTTCAAACGGGGGGGGGGGGGGGGGCTGACTATAGTCACGGCGCACGACTCTGAGGTCGTCATTATCATACCCTGGGAACTTACCCGTCAAGAGTGCTTCCAATTTTGTGTATACAGTAATATGACACGCTTATGATTCGTTTATAATAATATTCGTGTATGATACGAAATCGGATGCACTTTTGACAGGTAGGTTCCCAGCGTACGATAATGTCAACCTCAGAGTCATGCGCCGCGACTACAATGAGGCGACGGACGTTAAGATTGTTTGGATTGTGGGAATGTTACCCTATTTCTTTTGTTCTGACTAATGATGGTCAGAAATCGGGGTATGGGTGTACTGAAAGGGTAAGTCCAAAGTTAACTACAGAAAATTTCCAATTCAAGTTTCAATGTTAAATCAGATCAAATATTGTAATGTTACGATTCCTCTTAATGAATCCTTATCCCCTAAATGGTCGCCAGCATCGAACGACGTTTTACCAGAGCATGGCCCGTGACGTTGATGCAGCACGACCCGTAAAAAACTGCAAACATTTTGGAAAGGAAACGAAGGTTTGGGAGATGTTGACACACACCTGTTCTAGCCTTTAAACCACTCAAACAGCCAGTAAATCTCATGAATCAGTCATGAGTGGATGTCAGTCTTTTGCTTCCCTCAAGTGTTAGAGTAAGCACGAATAAGAAAGCAAAAAAGTCAAGAAAGAAAGTGTGTTTCCCAGACAGTGACTGCTTATCAACATTTGCTTTTGACCTGAGAAGCCAGGGGAGAGAGATAAGCATTCCTCCCGCTCTATAACCCCCAACCCTGCAGTACAGTATAAAAGATGAGTTGTTTTTTCCTTTATTTATTTTATTTGTGTAATTATTTTTCATTGTACTGTTTTCCTCTAATTTTTTGGTATTTGCAGGAAAAATATTCATTTTCCTTGTGTACTGAACTTACAACTACAGCTTACAACCTCACCAACCACTTGCCCCTCCCCTCCCAGCCCACCATGCTTATCTCTGGCATTTAAAGTTTTTATGACCACGAGGGTTGTCCTTACAAAGCTGCACCCATTATTTTTCTCCTCTCTTTCCTAAACCACTCAGAGTAAAAAAAAAAATAAAAAAAAAAGACTCTACACAAGAATAAACATTATAAACATAAAATAGGGCGAAAACATTCATAATTATTCGATCGCGCCCCGGAAGGGCTTGAGGACGGGTATTGTTCTTACTCGGTTTGTCTATTTGTTTGTTTGTCCATCTGTCTGTCAACAACTTTATCCAAAAACTACTAGTGTGATTTTGATTAAAATTACCGGGATGATGGGCTATGACCTTCTGATCACCTGATTAAATTTTGGGCCATTTTGGGCCAAGGCCAGACTGTAGGCCCAAAAAATGTAAAAAAATAAATAAATAAATAAATAAATCATTTTTTCGCCATAACTCCTTTCAAATTCATCATATTGACATGAAACCAAAATCTAAAGGTGCATCTTTCAAATCTGCATCCTATAACATGCCTCATTACAGTAGGGGGGTCACCCCCAAGTTAGTGGTAAGGGGGTCAATGTCAGGTGGGTCAGACCTAAAATTTAAAATGGGCATAAAATAGTGAATATTCACCTGATCTAATCCAAATCTGATACATGTGACATCTTTGACTAGATATCCTGTTGTGCTTATACGCCAGCACTAAAATGACTGCCGGGGAAGGGTTTGCAGTGCCTTGGCACCAGTTCTTTTTTATTATATTTTTATTTATCTATTTATCTATGTACAGTAAAACCTCGATATAACAGACTTCAATAAACCAGAATTCGCTTTTATCGGACTCAAGGAGCTACTGGACTAAACTCCTATATATCGGAAAAAGTCCGATAAAATCAGAAAGCAGTCCAGACTGCCTGACCACTTCAGCGATGTTCACCACAATAAGACAAGTAAAAGACATGTTTTTCAGTGCACAGTACAGTATTATTATACCATTTGATTAATGTCGTGAAGGTATAACACAGTACAATACTGCAATGGTGGTGAAAACCACTGATGCAATCCGGAGTAATGTCTGATATATCGGAAAAAGTCCGGATGTCGCTTTTATCGGAATTTCGCATTTTTCAGACTGGCTTGGGCCCCAATTAGTCCGTTATAGTGAGGTCTTACTGTATATCTATTGCCAGACATCTTAATCTCGTAAGGGGTACCCACAAATAAATCGCCTCCAAGTCACCCTGTCCAATGCCATTTCACTGCCTTGCTCCCAGCTCACACCCCCCTCTCTCATATATCTCTCCACTCCATCCCTCCATCTCATCCTCATCCCTCCCCTCTATCCCCCCTCCACATCACTTGCATATACTCTCCTCATTAGTTTCTCACTCTGCATCCTCTCTACATGGCCAAACCACCTCAATGTATTTCTCATAACCCATCACATCCAAATCCACACCACAACATTCCTGCACTTCCTCATATATCAGTCTGTCTCTTTACGTAACTCCACATGCTGTTCTCAAATAACTCATTTCCACTGCTCTCACTCTTGACTTGTGTCTTTCCAACAAGGCACAAGCTTCAGTTCCATACATTAGTGTTGGTATCACAATACTGCCATGCAGCTATTTTTTAATTCCATGCTCACTTCCCTGTTCCTTATCACTGCTTTCAAAAAGTCTGTGGAAGAGTATTGAATTTGGGAGGAGATGGGGCAGGAGCTAGCTCTGTGGCTAGAGTGAGGAGTGGTTGAAAGAAGTTCAAGGAGCTATTGTCTCTCCAGGCACTGAGAGGGCTCTCCCTCCGTGCTAAGGGATCTCAGTATGCGGCATGTGTTAGGAGTGTAATACTGTATGGTAGTGAGACCTGGGCAGTAAAGGAATAGGATATTCACAGGCTGAAATGTACAGAAATGACAATGATTAGGTGGATGTGCAGTGCGTCCTTGAGCGCAAGGCCTGGGGGCGCTAGGTTTACGATGAAGGAATTGAGAGGTAGGATGGGACTGGAGTATATTGGTGTTGTGATGAGGAGAGGTAGACTGAGATGGTTTGGGCATGTGGAGAGGATGGGGAATGATAGCTGAGTGCAGAAAGTGAGACGTGTTAATGTTGGGGGTAGGGTAGTGAGAGCTAGACCCAAAAAGACCTGGGACGAGGTCACTGAGTGTGATTTGTTAATGATTGCATTGTTGTAAATACAGTATATGTAAAAATTATGTGCAATCCATACCATTATAATAAGGTTGTTTTGGCAAAATAAAATGACAAACCGATATGTCCTGCACAGTGTAGTCCAGTGATTGATAAGGGAAGCTTAATGCAGAGGAATAGAAAATTGTCATGACTTACACGTTTAAAAGAAATTTCTAGGTTCAAATAAACCCGACAGTATTTCAAAATGTTTTTGTCAACAGTGAAAGTAGTCTCAATAATTCAACAATCAACATCCAAGCAGGCAAGCTGTCTTGCCAGACGTACGATGCAGTAAGATGATTGGAGCAACCTGAATTGCTGCTGAATTAGCAACGATGAAAAATATTGTTTGTGTTGTAGCAGACTGTAAATCACTTTCATCTCCCAAACATGATGTGACACACAGTGTGAAAGGATCGGCCAGATTTCCAGGAAAGAAAGACAGTTAACACTGTAGGCCATGGGTTATATGGAACTGAAGAGGTGTTGAGTGCAGGGCAACACGAAATCATGCCATTTGTTCCAGGCACTTTGCTGCTTGGGAAAATGGCAAGCCTTTACCAAAATATCCATATACTGTTGTAAAAATAGTATAAAACTATGGTTATGTAATTCGAAGCCTGATCATTATTCACTATGTTTTTCTACTTAGAAATTTGTTTTTAAACTCCCCTGCGATAGAAAGAAAATGTAGGACTTCATTTTCTTTCATTCATATTATGGGACTTCATTTTCTTTCATTCATATTATGGCATACAAAGTTGCTGACACGAGGGCAATGAGAGGAAGATGTGGTGGTTTGTCAGATCATATGATTGTGGTATGCAAGATCAAGCTGAGAGGAGTAAGGTGGACCAAGAGAGAGAGGAGCTGTCAGGGAGACAGACTGAAACTCAAGAAGCTGAGGATCAAAGAAATGGCAGATGAATACAGGGCCAAAGTAGTGGAGAAGCTAGAATCAGTGAATTGGAATAAAATGGACCTGGACAGCTTGTGGAATGTATATAGGGACTGCTTAGTGAGGAATGCTAAAAGGGTGTGTGGTGTGGCAAGAGTAACAACAAAGAAGAAAGGTATGGCATGGTGGGATGAAGAGGTTAAGAAATCAGTGAAGGAAAAGAGGAAGAAGTGGCTAGAATAGATACAGGACAGGGGTTCGGCTGAAATAAGAAATTAATATATTGAGATCAAGAAGCACATAATGAGAATAGGGGAGGGGAAAAAGAAGGAGGTATATGATGATCTAAGAAGAAAAATGAATGCAAATTACTCTGAAAATAGGAAGTTATTCTGGAAAGAGGTGCGGAAATGTACAAGTGACAGTGGAAAGAAATGTGAAAGTATGAAAGATGTAAGTGGTAGATTATTAACCCACGAGGATGAAGTAAGAACCAGATGGAAAAATATTTTGAAAGTCTGATGTAGGGGAATGGACTGAACAAAGCAACTGTTAACACGATTGTTTTTAGGGGTGTACAGAGAAGGAATGATGTGCCAGGAAACATGACACTCGCACAGGTGAAGAATGCTGTGAAGCGACTGAAAAATGGGAAAGCAGCTGAGGCTGATGAGGTGTATGCAGAGATGATTAAGTGTGGTGGAGGCAGCTGGATGAAGTGCTTATTGGAGATAAGTAAGAAGGCATGGATGAGTGAAACTGTGCCAGTAGAGTGGAAAAAGGCAGTGATTGCACCCCTATACAAAAATAAAGGTGAGCAAAATGAGTGCAAAAATCATCTTGCCATAAGTCTATTGAGTGTGGTAGGGAAGGTATAAGGAAGAATTATTATAAAGTAACAGAGATATCAGAAGTCCTAGTGAGTGATGAACAGGGTGGCTTTCAAAGTGGCAGGGGTTGTGTGGATCAAATATTTGCAGTAAAACAGATAGTGAAGGTGTGTGAAGAGGACTATAAGATATTTAAGGCACTTTTGGATTTGGAAAAAGCACACGACAAAGTAGACTGACAAGGATTGTGGAAGGTTTTGCATATATATGTGTAGATGGTAAGCTGCTAGGTGCCGTCAAGAGTTTTTAAGATCCTAGTGAGGCATGTGTAAGGGTAAATGGGCATCTAAGTGATTGGCTCACGATCAGTGTGGGCATGCGACAAGGCTGCGTGATGTCCCCATGGTTGTTCAGTATATACAGTATATGGATGAGGTGATGAGAGAAGTATAAACACGAGTAATGGAGAGAGGGATGGCGCTGGTAATGAAAGCTGATGGATGGAATATCTCTAACTTGTTGTATGCTGATTATGCAGTGCTAATTGCAAATACCAGACAAGAGCCTGGTAGGTCAGTGCAGAGTTTTCTAGATGTCTGTGAGTGTTGTGCCTTGAGAGTAAATGTAGAAAAGAGTAAAGTGATGGTTACTGAGAGAGAAGGTGACTCCCAGCGTGATGTTACAGTGAATGGAGAAAGACTGGAATTGGTGAGAATGTTCAAATACTTGGGTACAGTGAGGAAAATGTGCAAAGGAAGTGGATGATGGAGTGACACTGGGAAAGAAAGGAGCTGGTGCTATGAAGGCTTTGATAAGAAACAGAGGCTTGAGTGTTGCAGCTGTGCAAGGCTTACATGAAGAAGAGTTAGTGCCAACTTTAACATATGGATGTGAGACTATGGTGTGGCATGAAAATGAAAAGTCAGGAGTGAGAGCAGTGGAAATGGGACTGCTGAGGAATGTATGTGGAGTAGAGAGTGGATAGGATCTGAAATAATGTGATTCATGAGAGACGTGGAGGGAGGAAGTCTGCAGACACCAGAATCAAAGAGAGTGTACTGTGATGGTATGGTCATGTGGAGAGAATGGATAACAAAAGAGTGGTGAAAAAGGTATATCTGAGTGAATCTGAAGGAGGGAAGAGATGAGGTAGGAGTGTGTGAGAAAGAGAGATATGAAAGTCGGTGAGACTAGGGAACCGACAAGAGGTCATGCTGGCTGGATGAATGTTGTGAGAAGTGCATGATCAGGGATTTGGCACCCCCTGTTAACGTGACAGCACCTGGACTGACTCTATCGGATATGTTTACGTGAAGCTACGAAAATATGGTGAAAGTTTTTGGCATATCAGATAGAGCTGGGATTCCGGGGGCTTGAATGATGAGTGAATGCGAGCGTGGCCCATTGGACTGAGCAGACTTGGGCTGTCTGGACGCTGCTACTCCTCACTCTGCCCTAGGATGGGAAAGGAGGTTCGGATGATGATGATAATGATAGTTTCTGATGTAAGCTATGTAAACATCTTTCGCTGAATTCATCATTGTATTTACTATTACTGAGTAGTTTTTCACGGTTTAGTATAACACTATTTTATTTCATAATGTTTGTACAATAATGATTTTGAAGTGCTAAGTGAACCATTCAAGATACTGCACAGAAAGTGATGCATATAGTGGTGCATGGTCGGGAAATGAAGTGTGGCGAGTGGCAGCTTGGGAGGTGGTACATGACTGACAGCTTCAGCGATGCAAAAAAACACTGAAAATGACATTGCTTCCATCTTTCTCTACTACATCATAGGAGCATCTAAACATTCACTTGTGTGCTCACAGGCAAGAAGAAAAGTTTT
>JAGKTI010009641.1:1543-11818 GCA_018397915.1 Birgus latro
TATATATAGAAGGGTGCCATTTTCAAGATTTCTGTTGGTGAGATAAAATAGGTATAATATGAGAGGGGTCTTTGAAGACAATTTCTAACCCTTTCTCTATCAGAGGTGTCTTCAAGTAGAATAAAATAAAGTGGCAATAGAGTGTCGAATGAAGCACTCAAAGGATAGTCATTATTAAAATCAGAGCCAAAAAAATCACAGTTTCTTCCAAACATCTGTTTATTTATAGACCGACGCCCTAATCCCGCAAAGGGTGGCCACAGACAAAACGCCTCCAAGTCGCTCTGTCATTCACCATTTGCCTACCCTCCCCCCAGCTCACTCCCCCCTCTCTCATATACCTCTCAACTCCATCCCTCCACCTCATCCTTGGTCTTCCCCTCCCTCTCCCTCCCTCCACCTCACCTACATACACCCTCTTAGTCAGTCTTTCATTCTTCCAAACAACTTGTACTTAAATTTGGAAAAAATAGCAGATCAGCTTTGTTGGTGGTAAGGGAACTTTAATAAGCACTTTACATAGAGTAGACTGATAGGAATTAATAATGTAACAAAAAAAGAAATTAAAAAGCAATGAGATCTTACTGAAATGAGATTTTATCATATTGAAGGGTTTATGTTTTGCTGTATTGTGGCTTGAGGTAATGCATAAAGGCACTGTACATACTCCCTTTCTATGTCAGTTCCTGGAGGGTATGCAGCTGAAGTATAACAAGGCAGCAGAGGAGGCTGCGGTTTATATTGTGGGAGCCTGTGGCTACGACTCCATACCTGCCGAGATGGGACTTGCTCACATGATTAAAAACTTCAAGGGTAAGGTGGTGAGGATTATAAGTAGTTAACTTGAATTTCCTCAGCCTTAGTTTGGAAAAAAGATTAGGTTGATGATGAACTTTCAGTGGTAATATGAGAAAATCCCTTCACTGACTGGTTTGCCTTGTGCAGTTATACAATATTTGTTATCTATTCACTAGTCAGGTCCTTCCTGTTTCCCATATGCATACTGGGGCTAGTAAATTTGCATAGTACAAAGGCACTGGAGAAAGAAAAAAGTGGACCTCTACACGTGTAGTAATCCCTTGAATACCCGGACATCCATTATCCAAATGATCTATTACCCAGATGCTGTGATCTGGCTGTATGAAACCCTTATACGTGCATTTTCCATTTTATCTGAACAAAATGCTTCTGTCTGGGTAGAATTATGGCCGCACGAACATTTTCGCCCACCCGGACGGGAATAGCCCAGTGGTGCCGCTCTCTGGCTTGCGAGTTCATGTAGAGTCCACTAGAGACCCCCTTGGCTGTTCCCAGTTCCCCACCCTGCGACTTTGTAGTGACCAGCTTCTTGGATAGGCGGCGCATGTGGTGGCTTTTGTGGTTGTTCCCTACATGCTTCACACCAATGACGGAACCACAACCTAGCATGTCGTCAGCCATTGTGTCCCTCATGGACATGAGTTTGCAGCTGTCTTCTGAGTCACCTGAAGTGGATAGTCCATCACCACGCCCCACAGCCACACCCCTTAGCCAACTACCAGAGCTTGTCCTTGACTCTGACTGCAGCTAAGTTCATCAGGGTATACCACTAGACCACATTTGATGTACTATGCAGTGCAACAGCTTCGCCAACCGAAGTGCAACAGTCAGAGCCAAGGAGCTAGGGGGTTATTCAGCATGATGCCCTGCAAGGAATTGAGTGTTGACATTGATTTTAGTCTAGCTTACTGTACTGTACCATAATTTTATTCTATTTTACAATGATTTTATTCCATTTTACCATTATGTTTTGTGTACCCACTGCATTCTTCTTGTGTAGCTGTTTTTTTTCATGTTTTTTTTCATGTCACTGCAGGGTATGGCCCAGCAGTGGTGATTACTTGTCTGTGGTTGATGGGTGTGCTTGACCATGGCAGTTGCTTGGCTATGGTATATACTGTAGGTATGCTTGACCAGATAGAATTGTGTTGAACAACAGGAACAAGTGTTGTACGATGTACTGTAGTGGCTTTCAAAGTTAGTTTATGTACGATTGGGGGCCATGGGAGAAATCCATTATCCAGACAAATCCACTTTCCGGACATGTCTTTGGCTTTGTTACGTCAGATAATTGAGGGATCACAGTATGAAGAACCCCAGACTTCACAGGTCACAGAGGAGTTGTAGAGGAATATACTGTAACTGTTGCCCTTGTGTAGCTCAGGCTACTTAGCACTGTCAAATGTACCCAAATCTTCCTCACCCTACCACAACAAGTTAGGTAGGGCAGAAGTAATTTTTGAAAAGTACAGTATTGTGCACTGGCTATCTGGCAAATATCGGTAATCCTTTGAGCCGCACTGTAGATGGTATGGTCATATGGAGCGAATTGATGTAGGTGGGATGCTGAAAATGAGAGTGTAGGTGAGAGGAAGTGTGGTAGGCAAGGAAGAAGGTGGATGTGTACGGTAAACAAATGAGTGAGTGAGACATGGAAATTGGTGAAGCTAGGAAACTGACAGTGGATCAAATTGTTGGATGAAGTATGTATGGAGATGCACATGACAGTGGTTTGGCATCCCTTTGTTTAATTTGGTACTTTACAGAATGACTAACTTACAAGTGTATGTCTTAAGTACAGTACAGTAATTGAATAAATCGTTCAGAAGGTTTTAATATGACAAGGTGCAGCAAATATTCAGTAGGCACAAATGATGTAAGATTGAGTATGTTCCTTCTATCATTGAGCATGCCATTGATAATTATTGATAACAATAATCACCCACTTCTGGTCTTTCACCTTTTATTGGATCATGCCTGACTACATATTTTTAGTTGGGAATAACAGTTAGGACGATGACAGGCATTTGTACAGTAGCCCCTCCATTTGTGCGGGTTTCATGTGCACTAAGCACCATTTGAGCAGATAGTTAAATCCTTCTCAGGATCAATATGCAAGGTAAAATTCCAGAAATCAGCCCCCAAAATATGGGAAGCTGGGTACTGACATTTAAAAGCCCCACAAAGTGACATATGTCAACATAGCTGTCACTCCATAAATCAGTCTATGCCAATTTTCCGATGGCCGCTAAATATTGCAGTAATTATACAGTAAACTCTCAATTATTTGGCATAATCCAGTCAACCCCACTCTGGATATTACAGAATGCCGGATATTTCGTATGTACCCCTAATCGGCTATCCATTCTGTGTCCAGCCAGATAATGTGTCACTATCCATCTTGACCCTCCGTCCTAAAAGTTTTCTGCAATATTACTCAGGAGGAAAAGAGTAAAATCAAGCATAAAATAAAGTACAGTACTGATACAGTATATATAGCATAGTAATGGAGTACATCCCTTTTCAGTCCATCTCTCTAATGGAAGAGTTAACCGCTACTACCAGGCCTTCATTTATGCAACAGGTCAACTCTGGATCTGTCTCTCTCTGTCTGTATTTCCTACTTACTATGATTTTCAGTCTTTCAAACGCAGTGTCCAGGCATCTCAAAATGAAGGGATCTTGAATTTGGCTCACTTTTGTGTTGCATTTGTTTTTTACTTGGAAGGAACGGTTTACGAGCTCCTGGCCTTTGGTTCCTTCTCGTAAAGAATTTGCTCTTTTTTGTCATCTGAAAACGGCAACCTTTCAGGGTGGATTTCAACTTTGGGAGGAAAAAAAAGAAGTCTGTGAGGGCCAGATCCGGAGAGTTGGGTGGCTGGGGGATGATAGTTGTCTTGTGCTTTGCCAAAAAATCATGGATAAGGAATGACATGTAAGCAGGTGCATTTGTGAAGCATCCAGATTTTGTTTGTCTATACCTGAGGTCTCTTCCTTCACACTGCCTTCCTCAAAGGCTTCATGACATCCAAGTAAAACTTTTTATTGACACTCTGGCCACATGGAATGAACTCATGATGAATAATGCCCTTCCAGTCAAAAAAGATAATCAGCATCACATTCTCATTTGAGTGACTGACATGATTTTTTTGGTTGTGGTGACGATGTTCCAACCTACTGCAAAGACAGCCTTTTTGTTTCTACATTGTAGCCGAACACCCACGTTGCATCACCTGTTGTGACATATTTCAGAAAGTTTTCATCAGCATTTGAGCATTCAGAAAGCCCCAGACTGACTGTGACTTGCTCATCATTCGGTCAGCAGATGAGGTATAAATTTTGCACCAATGCGATGCATCTTCAGCTTTTTAGTTAAAATCATGTGGCACAAAATTTTATAGATGCTGTTACGGACGTGTATAGTAAGGTGCACTCTTAACCCTTAAATTAATCACCAAAAGGGATAAGGTAAAGTTCACACGAAAACTAACTTAACTTTACTGTACACTATAACACACACATCCGAATACAGATTTCAGGTTCGGATTACAAAGAGGAAAAAAAACACAAATATAGCTCTGCGTAATACAAATACAGCATATTGGTTATTCTTACCTAAACAGATCACAGCTCAGTGGAGTGAAGTTACACAAACTGTACTCACAGATACCCAACACGAGTGGCTTGGAGACAGGCTAAAAACCAAGTATAAATCACACACAAATACAGGTGAGAGAAGTGAATAAATTATACAAGTGTAGATGGAGTAGTGAATAAACTAATAATGGTGCTAAACAAAGACTGAAATTAACGTCACGTACTAAGCAAAGAGAAACTAAGAGGGAAAGTGTAATAAAATGTGACAAACAAAGTACGTGACTGTACAAAGACGTATGAATGTGTCTCTTGAAAAAATGACTTTAAAAATGAGCTCTCTCTGCTAGATCGAGCTTATAAAAGGTCATATCTCCGCCTCTTTTGGTTATTTAGCCATTAGGCGTTTAGAATAATAATCTCTAGCCACTCAAACAGTACTAGACCTCGTACGACCCAAGAGAGGCCTTATTCAGCTCACCCATAGCCAATTACGAGCCATCAAGAAAGTCAGAGAAAGATTTGGCATACTTTGATTGGCAGTGACTGAAAATACGCTCCGCCCCTCACAAGCTTACTGTACTTTCTCATGGGACAGGAGCAGTTAAACTGGGAAATAGGACCTTTGTGATAATCTCCTAGTCTATTTCCAGTGAACCTTTTTGACCGCTGTGTACAGAATGACCCTTTGTCCGACCCACCAGGTCAGAACACGATAGGAAGGATTAACTGATTTCTCAGCAGTTCCCTTTATCTGTACACCATCTCTCTCTCCTATTTCTATCACACAACTGGGGTATCTACACCAGTAACAATGCCTACTTTTTTTGGAACTTCATGGACAGTCAGGCGACGATTTTCACGGATCACAGTGCACACTTTCTCAACCTGATTGTCGTCTGTTGATGTGGAAGGCCGTCCAGATTTGGGATCGTCTGTTGATGTGGAAGGCCATCCGGATTTGGGATGGTCTTCAGTGATGTTCTTCCCAATTTGAATGTTGGAACCACTTGTGACATTGCGTACGGCTTGAACAATCCTTCCAAAAAGCCTGTTGCAACATTTGAAAAATATCTGTAAAAGTTTTTCCCATTTGAAACAGAATTGGTGGTAGGTGGTGGTGACTATCATCCACTCACTTGATGTATTGCTGTCTGCTTCTTCCTTCACCTTTATCATTCTTTTACTGTTTCTGTCCTCCCATCTGCCTATTTCTCCCATCTTTTTTGTCACTTTTTATTACTCTTCTTTCCTTTTCAGGTGGCTTTATGTTGACAGGCCTAATGGTTTCATGTAATCCAGGAAACCATTTACAACGCTGGGTAGTGACCATATAACCAACTCGTACGTGATTCTTGTGTCAACAAGTGGGTTGGCAGAGGGTTAGTGCCCCGCCCTGTAAAACAACTACCGTTAACTCAAAGACAAACGGCCACCCCTTGTGGGATTATGGCACCTGGCTGTAGATAGATAGATAGAATTTCATGCAACCACGTTGCCCTTCAAGATCTTTCATTGTTCAGCTTGCAACAAATCACCAAGTGTGTTAGACACATATTCATTCAAGCATGTGTGCCTCATTGACTAAGGGATGCGGCAAGTTTTAGACTAAAACTCAAAGTTGCTGCTACACAGCACTCCCATCATAAGCATGTTACACTGGCTCATTGGCGCGCTGTTTAAAAAGTTTGGTTTCTTTTTGGACAGACTTCAATAGTAGTTCTCTCAACAGCTCATCACTGCTTTCATGATGCTTATTTCCAGCCCAAGATCTATGTCCTCCAGTGTTATTATTTACCAGTTAGCACTACTTTATTATGGTTATTAATGAAAAAATCTTTTTACATACCAGTCATTATATCGTATATGTTTTTTTTGGACAAAAAGAATTCTGAAGACCAGGAAAATTAGGGATTCTTAAAGAGGAAGCATGGTGGCATTTTTATGAACATATGTATAATTTGGGATTTTCTCTTCCACATTAGCTAAAGGAAAAATAGTTGTTCTTATGGAACAGCTTATGTGGATTTGTATTCAAGATATTTTCAGTGCTGGTGTTGGCTGTACAAACGAAGGATGTACTGGAGTAATGGAATTAATTTCTGGTGGGCCTGTAGTAGTGTTTTGGTTTGAAGTGTAGGTTTAATTCAAGCTTTCTAATTTTTTTTTTCTTCTCTTTTCTTTTCAGGAGAACTGAACTCAGCTCAGATGTTTGTTAAAATGAGGGTAAGTTATTTGAGAGTTTTTTTAAGTTACTGAGAACTGAACTCACTCATTTGATAGGTACAAGAAAGTTTTTTGTAAGTTATTTAAGAGTTTCACTGAGTGATTATTGTAATGAGGTTCTAGAATATAGAGTCCTACCTTTGTATGATGCATGATTGTGGGTATGACAGCTTAGAAAGTTTTACTGTTTGAGTGTACCACTTTCTGTGACTGGCATATTTAGAAAGCAGTTCATTAACTAAGTGGGGAAAAAAATAATGGTAGGTGGGGGCTCCCACCATCCACTTACTCGATGTAGTGCTGCTTTGGGTGGCTTCCCTTTCCTCTTCCTTCCTTCCTCTTCTGTCTTTCTTTCCTTCATTCTTTCCTCCTCCTTCTGCCTCTGGGTGATTTTACACTACCTCTTCTGCCTTTCTTTCCTTCATTCTTTCCTCTTCCTTCTGCCCATGGGTAACTCTATGCTGAGTGACAAGCCAAATGATTTCCTGTAAACCAGGAAACCATTTACTACACTGGGTGATAACCACATAACCAAATTATGGCACCTGGTGGCTTAGTGGGTAATTAAGACTCTGTAATCGGATTGAGTCTGTACAGGTTTATATCCAAGGGGTGGTTAGGGTTTACTGTATTGCTCACGTAATGCCACTCAGGAATGAGTGAGGCTGGTCACTCTCATTAAATGTCAGGGCCAACTTGTCTAGCCCCGGGCTTCTAATCTCCTCACGGGACAATATAGGATTGGATGATGGATGCATGGATGGATTAAAAAAATGCTCTCTGTCCTTTATACATAATTATTTCTTTACAGTGAATCTTCATTATATCAGCTGTATTTGACATTCCTTTTTGCTAGTAAGTCTACAGTAAGTTATGAAAAATAATTACATAATAGAAGTTCTAAGACTAATTTGCCATTTTCCCTCAACTGTAGTACCAGTTGTATGGAAAAAGTTGATACAGTAAAAGTCCTGTAATCCGAATGGCAGGGGACCAAGGGTCCTTCAGACTACTGTATTTATTTTTTCGGACCGTCGGGAGGAACCTCTGAAAACATTAGAAATATGTACGTTATCATTAAACAAACACTTAAAATGATGTGGGTTATTGTTTTAGACACTGGAAATGCATAGAAGTGTAGCTGAATAGTTGCATGCAGGTACATACAAGTTCAAGAGCAAGTCCAAGCCAGATGAATTCATAGATAAATCCCCCTCCCCCCCAAAAAAAAAAGAAAAAAAAAAGAGAGAGAGAGAGAGAGTCGAAAAATTTCACCTTGAAAAATTCAGAGTATTGGGATATTCAGATTATTGGCTGTCGGATTCGAGGACTT
This sequence comes from Birgus latro, assembly GCA_018397915.1. Classification (NCBI taxonomy): domain Eukaryota; kingdom Metazoa; phylum Arthropoda; class Malacostraca; order Decapoda; family Coenobitidae; genus Birgus; species Birgus latro. The sequence goes on from JAGKTI010009641.1 coordinate 9,516, forward strand.
TTACTGTATTTGGAATTCATCCTTGAAATAATGTGGACTGATTGTACTTACTTTCTTGTAATCTCTTTCTTCCCTCCACTTATCATGCCGTGGAAAGACTAATGCCTACTACCACTTGGTTTATATTTGTACTGTTAGACCTCATTTAAGATTATTTTATATTCGCTACTGGTGAATTTATAAGTGTCCCTCTCTTCCCTTAAAACTTTTTTGGTTCATTGTACAACTGAATTGAAGTCAGAAAGTGTTGTTTTGTGCTCTTAACGTCATGGCCATGAACCAGGGTCATGTCCTGCCTAAAGCTGTTTCACTTAAAGTAGCATTTTGCCTGTGCAGTCATCCCATAAAAGTTGTGTCAGATCCCACCCTTGTTTTTGTGAGCCTCATCACAGAAAACAGTTAATCTGAAACCACACACACACACACACACACACACACACACACAGGTCGTAGAGGGAGAGAGACGGAGCTGCTCCTGGATCGAGGGGAAATAATCACAGAACTAGCGGCGAAAAGGAGATAGCCTATTGTGATTATGTGGTTGAATGCGTGAGTGGTGGTCCCGTCGGATATTAGTTTTTTAAAAAAACGCAAGTTTCGGCCCTAAAAATACAAGACAAAGTGAAAAAGAAAGTTTCCATATGGTTGTATCATGGCGGAGAGAGACGGAAGATTGTTTACAACTGGCGAGGAGGAATTTGTGGGCTTCTGCGAGCTAAATGTAGGCAAAGGAAGTGATAAGCTGCAACAAACAAGAGTAGCAGGAGTAGAGAAAATGGTGGAGAGGAATGTCCAGGAGTTAAAAAAGGTATGGGAAGTAATTAAGCAGCTGCAGGAATGGACCATAGAGCAAGAGAGAGAGATCAAAGTCCTACAGAATAGATTGGAAAAAGTTACCAGACGTAGTGAGGAACAAGAAAAAGAAGTTACAGAATTAAAGGCGAATAACGAATCCGCATCAAATGAAATAAAACAGCTGAAGAGGGAGAATAAGAGGTTGGAACAAGAAAGGGACAGAATAAAAAGTAAACTAGATGAATACGAATCAAAATCGAGGAGGCAAGATGAGCATATTCAGGAAATCAAGGAGCAACATAAGGGGTGGAAGAAAATACAGGAGGAAGGAAATGTAAATTTGAAGGAAATCATAGAACAACAAAGTAAGGAAAAAGTGGAGAAGGAAGTGGTTAGAGTACTAAGAAGTAGAGAATCTTTGGTCAGGGATGTAGCAGACAAGAAAAAATGTGTGATAATCTCAGGAATAAAAGAAAAACGAATGACAGTAAGATCTGAAAGAGAGAGAGAGGAACTGAGCAAGGCTAAAGAAATAATATCAGTGGTTATGGAAGGAAACAATGAAGCCCAAGAAGAGATTGAAGAAGTGTTTAGGTTAGGATGGTGGGGCAAGGCCCTTGAAAGTAAAGTTTAAGTCCCAAGTAATAGTGAATGAAATCATAAGTAGAATGTGGAAATTGTCAGAGAAAGAGGGGTTTAAAAATGTTTGGATTAGGAGAGATGCAAATGAAGAGGAAAGAGCTAAATTAAAGGAGTTAGTAAAGGAAGCAAAGATAAAAAACGAACAACGAACGGAGAAAGAGAAGACAGAGTTCTATTGGAGAGTTATGGACCAGAAATTGAGAAAGTGGTACCGACGGAAGGAAGGAGAGACGAGAGTATAAAAAATTATGAAAAAAGTTTGAAAGTGGCATACACAAACATTGATGGACTAATATCGGCAAGGTTAGAAATCAGTGATTTTTTGAGGACACACGAACCTGATGTTATGTGCTTTGTAGAGACTAAATTGAAAGAAGATATTGATATTCATATGGGAGGTGGGAAATACAAATTATGGAGAAGAGACAGAAAAGAAAAAATGGGAGGAGGAGTGATGATAGCAGTGAAGGACAATATAAACGTAGATACTGTGGATATGACAGAGGGCAGGGCTGAAGCCATATTTTTGAAATTAGAAACTGGGGAGAATGGTAAGAGAGATATGGCAGTGGTATATGTTCCCCCTAAGACGAGAGCATGGAATGACGATGAATACCAGGAGATGTTGTCAGACATGGTTAGTTATCTACAGAAAGTGATCGAGAAAAGCAACAATATAATCCTAATGGGTGACTTTAATTGTAAAGAGGTGAACTGGGAGGAATGGGACTCGGGAGGCAGCGAAGATTCGTGGGGCACTAAACTGTTAAATATAGCAATGAATAATGTAATGACACAGTGGGTTAAAGAAGAGACACGATTCAGAGGTGATGACACACCAGCAAGATTAGATTTGCTACTATCCA
>JAGKTI010009641.1:16587-30466 GCA_018397915.1 Birgus latro
AACATAACCTACCATTGCCCCTTTGGTAAAAGTGATCATCTGGTAATTGAGATGGACGTGGTAGGAGTGAGGGAAGGAGAAAGAGATGAAAAACACAGAGAAAATAGATACAATTATGGGAAGGCAGACTTTGCTTCCCTGAGGAACTTTTTCCAAAATGTAGAATGGAGTAAAATGAATATGATCACAAATGTTGATGAGAAATATGAGTTTTTGATAGAAGTATATAAAACAGGAGTTACTAAGTATGTCCCAAAATTTTCTGCAGCTATGGAAAGGAAGAAAGAATGGTTTAACAACAGATGTAGGATGGCACAAGAGGCAAGAAAAAAAGCATGGAATAAAGTGAGAAGAAGGCATAGTGAAAGGGCTTGGGAGGAGTACAAGCAGGTTAGAAATGAATATGTAAGGGTACGGAGAGAAGAGGAAAGGAAATACGAAAAAGATATTGTATCTAATTGTAAAAAAGAGCCGAAACTCTTTTATAGGTTTGTAAATGGCAAAATGAAAGTTAAGGACAGTATAATACGACTGAGGGATGGAGATGAAACATACGAAAGAGAGGAAGACTTGTGTGAAATAATGAACAACAAGCTGCAGTCAGTTTATGTATTGGAAGACGAATTTAGGGAGCCTGAAATGGAACCCAGGCTGACGAGAATGACCAAAATTACAGTTGACATGGATGAGATGCTACAGCTGACGAAGGATTTGGATGTGAGAAAAGCAATGGGACCAGACGGTGTGGCTGGATGGATCCTGAAGGAATGTGCCGACCAGTTAGTGTGGCCAGTTTATGTTATTATCAAAACCTCTCTTGAAAATGGACAGTTACCTAAAGATTGGAAAAGAGCAAGTGTTGTGCCAATCTTTAAGGGAGGAGATAGGGAGGATCCACTTAATTATGGACCTGTGTCACTTACTAGTATTGTTTGTAAAATCTGTGAGAAAGTTATTAGAAAAAGATGGATAAAGTATTTAGAAGAAAATGAAGTGATAACACCAAGACAGTTTGGTTTTAGGGAAGGAAGATCATGTATTAATAACCTACTAAGTGTCTACAGTAGGGTAACAGATGTCGTACAGGAGAGAGAGGGATGGGCGGACTGTGTCTATCTGGATCTTAAGAAAGCATTTGACAGGGTACCCTATAAGAGACTATTGTGGAAGTTGAGGACATTTGGAGGGGTGCATGGGACTCTATTAAAGTGGATGAGAGATTTTTTGATAGGAAGGCAGATGAGAACAGTAATAAGAGACAAGGTTTCACAATGGCGAAATGTGACTAGTGGAGTACCCCAGGGCTCTGTCCTGGCCCCAGTAATGTTTCTGATATATGTAAATGATTTGCCAGAGGGTTTGAATAGTTACATGAGTATGTTTACAGATGACGCTAAAATTATGAAACATATTAAATGTATTGATAGTTGTAAAGAACTGCAAGAGGACTTGGACAAACTACACAGCTGGAGCCAGACTTGGAAAATGGACTTTAATGCCAAGAAGTGTCATATATTAGAAATGGGTATAAGTGAAAGAAGACCACACTGGACATATAAAATGGGCAATGAGATGATTAGTAAAAGAAAGGATGAGAAAGACTTGGGAGTGATTATTCAGGATGACTTGTCACCAGAAAAGCATATAAACAAAATTATTGGGGGAACTTATGGATTACTGACCAACATGAGAGTGGCTTTTAATTATATGGATGAGGAAATGTTGAGGGAGTTGATAGTGACCATGATAAGACCAAGACTAGAGTATGCGGCGGTGGTTTGGTCACCTCATTTGAAGAAGCATATTGATAAACTAGAAAGGGTTCAACGGATGGCAATGAAGATGATACCGTGTTTAAGGGAACTCACCTACGAGGAGAGATTGGAAAAACTGAAGTTACCAACATTGCGCGAGAGAAGGGAAAGAGGTGACTTGATCACGATATTTAGAAATGTAAGAGAATTGGAAAGGGTGGATAGAGAGGATCTTTTTGTGTTGGATGATGGAAGAACAAGAGGTCATGGCTTCAAGTTGAGGAAAAGTAGATGTCTTAATGATCTCAAAAGGTTCAGTTTCCCGAACAGAAGCATAAGTTTTGGAATGACTTAGACGAAGAGGTGGTGCAGGCGAAAACCATTCATGTATTTAAAACTAGATTAGATGAATGTAGATTTGGAGACGGGACAACACGAGCTTAGCTCAATTCCTGTATATTACAAATAGGTAAATACACACACATGTGCACACACACACACACACACACACAGGTCGCCAACAGAGAAGGAGCTGCTACTGGATAACGGGGAAAAAATCGCTGAACCAGCGGCGGGAAGGAGACCAGCCTATTGTGATTATGTGAATGAATACGTGAGTGGTGGTCCCATCGGGCATTAGTTTACAAAAAAAAAAAAAATGCAGGTTTCAGCCATAAAGGTACAAGAACAGTGGAATTAGAAAGTTACCATATGTTGTGTCACGGCAGAGAGGGTCTGTGCTTTGTTTACAATTGGTGAGGGAGAATTTGCGGGCATCTCCGAAGACGACGTGGGGAATGGAAGTACTGAGCTGAATCAAACAAGAGTAACAGGAGTAGAGAAAATGGCGGAGAGGAATGTTTAGGAGCTAAAAATGGTATGGGCAGTAGTTAGAGAGTTGCAGGAATGGACCTTAGAGCAGGAGAGAGAGATCAAACCCCTACAGAATAAACTGGATAAAGTTTGCAAATGCAGGGAAGAGCAAGAAAGAGAAGTTACAGAATTAAAGGTTAGTAACGAATCTGCCTTAAATGAAATAAAACAGCTCAAGAGGGAGAATAAGAGGTTCGAAGAAGAAAGGGACAATGAAAAGTAATCTAGATGAGTATGAATCAGAATCAAGGATGCAAGATGAGCACATGAACCCCTTCATTACCGAAATCGATAAGGTTTACGCTTGTAAACCTAGAAAAAGTTCTGGCGAGGAACCGATAATTGTAAGGTTTATGGTGGTAAACCTGATAAGCATAGGGAGGTATAGGAGGGTAGGAGTGTTGGTTTTGGGGTTACTAGAGAGACTTGGGTTGTAAGAACTGGCAACTTGACTCTGACGTCATTCTCCTTGTCATGGCCATGCCATGGCCATATCAGAGTCCATGCCAGGCCATGATTGACATCATTTGGGTATTTTGGATATGATTTATTATTTCAAATGTTTTGGGCATATATATAGACCTATATGGTATGATATAAACAGAAAAAAATAGTTGCACTAGGCATATCAGCATGTGGTTACCATGACAACCACCCTCCTAGGCCCCACAACCAACCAGCAGCCAGTTCTCACCCGCAACCCCTCAGTATCCCCCAAGCTGCATGCTGTGACTGTGTGGTTTTTTTTTTTTGGCTGTTTTTGCGTGATCATGGCGTCATCTGATACTGATGACGAATTTGATACAAAGCTTGCTAGTGAGTTAGATGAGTCTGACGACAATGAAACTCAGTCAGACATCAGTGAGTGAGTCAGACGATGATTATATACCAGAAAACGACAGTGACAGCGAGAGTACGAGTGATGAAAGCGAGATAGATAATTGCTCAAATCCCAGCCCTGTAGGCTCGCCATTGTTGCAGAGTCCCTGAGGACCTGCCTTCACCCTCTTGTCGGATCCGTTTGCAGATCAAAGGCCACCTCCACTACCTACACTTCACCTGGACTTTCCCAACGTACATCCTGCAGTGTATCAACACCACGAGGAGCAACATATGAGTACTGTATATACCTTTTTATGTCTGTAAAGTCTATATTTATAGGAACAATGAAAGTTTAGTAAAGTATATATATCCCTACACGTATACTACTATAGGAAATGTATTTCAAATCATGCACAGTGTACCTCGTGGTCAACATGTACTTGAGAATATAAAAGTAATATAAAATGAAAAACAGCACACTTATGATAAACGATCACCCCCCACGCACACGCATGAACTTCCGGGAATTCGGTTTGACAGAGGGAGAGCGGGGCGGCTGGGGGTGGGAGGCTCGGTAATGAAGGGGTTAAGGAAATCAGGGAGCAACATAAGGAGTGGAAGAAAATTCAGGAGGAAGGAAATGTAAATTTGAAAGAGATTATAGAATAACAGAGCAAGGAAAAAGTGGAGAAGGAAGTGGTTAGGGTACTGAAAAGTAGAGAATCTTTAGTCAGGGATGTAGCAGATGAGAAAAAATGTGTAATAATTTCGGGAGTAAAAGAAAAACATATGACAGTAAGATCAAAAAGAGAAAGAGAACTGAATAAGGTTAAAGAGATAATATCAGTAGTTATGGAGGGTAACAACAAAGCTCAAGAAGAGATTGAAGAAGTGTTTAGATTAGGAAAGTACGAGGAAGGAGGGGCGAGGCCACTGAAGGTAAAGTTTCAATCCCAGGTAATGGTAAACATGGAAATTCACAGACAAAGAAGGGTTCAAAAATGTTTGGATAAGGAGAGATGCAAATGAAGAAGAAAGAGCTAAAATAAAGGAGTTAGTAAAGAAAGCAAAAGCAAAAAACGAACAGAGAACGGAGAAAGAGAAGGCAGTGTTTTATTGGAGAGTTATGGATCAGAAATTGAGGAAGTGGTATCGATGGAAAGAAGAGAGTATTAAAAACAAGAAAAGTTTGAAAGTTGTGTATACTAATATTGATGGATTAATATCGGCAAGGTTAGAAATCAACGATTTCTTGAGGGTACATGAAGCTGATGTTATGTGCTTTGTTGAGACCAAACTAAGAAGATATTGATATCCATATGGGAGATGGTAATTACAAACTGTGGAGAAGAGACAGAAAAGAAAAAACGGGAGGAGGAGTGATGATAGCAGTGAAGAACATGAATGTAGATACGGTGGAAATGGGAGAGGGTAGGGGCGAAGTAATAAATATGAAATTAAAAACTGGAGAGAATGATAAGAGAGATACGGCAGTGTCAGGGGAAATTTATGTCTTTCAAAAAGGAAAGTGTGTAATTCACAAGTTAATGTGATATTGTATAATTCGAGTATACAGTATATAGCTATGTGTGCTAAGAATGACTATCGAGTCATTTACTACGAGAGAGTAGACTGGTGAAATCAAGTAGCGATTTCACTTTATGCTGGCTTACTTCGCCAATTCTCTAGAGTCGAGAATTTATAGACTTTCTCAACGGTACACAGCGGAGACTAGACGCTCAAGTAGGCTGTAATATTGTACCGTTGGCCTCTGAGAAAGTTAGTTTCTCCACTTAACATTCAAAAATGATAATAATAAAGATAAACAGGATCTTGGCTGAGCCAAACTCCTAGCTAACACAACGGATTTAAGGATTAATGCCAAAAGCTGGCCTAAGTACCAGTCGTGATTTAATACAAAGAGTTGTGCTAACATGGAGTAGCAAAACTGTATTAAATATGTGGGAAAATTAAACACGACTGTTACATTTAACAAAGCTCAAGAAAACGAACTGTAAATTTATTGAATACAAGCAAATAAATTTACGTTACATGACTCCAATTCAAATCAAAGAAAGGGAAATGCACTCACTCAAACACTCAGACAAACAGCTAAATATCTCAAAAACTTAAGCCTAGGAAAACAAGAAAATACTAATCGGTATAGATGAGACCGAGCTGCTGTGACGATCACCAAGGATTGGTGGGAGCTTCGGGAATACACGCCAATGCAAGCTGAGATCTGAAATCGCTAAGAAAATCACTTGAGCCTTTTTTCAAGGCGTACCGCACGGACCGTGTCTACAGACAGACTAACTTTGTTTCTGAGTACCCGGCGTGAAGAGTGTGAGAAAGGGGTGTGGCCTTACGTAATGGCCCAGACCGGGAGCGATAATTCAGAAATTATCGCTCAGAGGAATGCACCGCCCGCACATAAAAACAATCACCCGCGAAAGAATGACGAAAGTTTTGACAACTTGATGCGAATACAAGCATGCGAGCGGACGGTTTGAGAGAACGAGCGAAACATTGTACATTTCATAATAATTCGTTCCTCCCGCAAAATCACTCGATGTCACAGTTTACTTTACATAATTTTACGATGTAGAAAATTCGTGACAGGCAGTAGTATATGTTCCCTCTAAGACGAGCATGGAACGATGATGAATATTAGGAGTTGTTGTCAGACATGGTTAGTTATCTACAGAAAGTGGTTGTGAAAAGCAGCAATATAACTCTAATGGGTGGTTTTAATTGTAAAGAGGTGACCTGGGAGGAATGGGACTCAGGAGGCAGTGAGGATTCGTAGGGCACTATATTATTAAGTATAGCAATGAATAATGTAATGACGCAGTGGATCAAAGAAGAGAAACAATTCCGAGGTAATAACACACCAGCAAGATTAGATCTACTGCTAACCAAAGAACCTGACATAGTTGAATCTTTGAAATATCTGTGTCCTGTAGGAAAAACTGATCATGTGGTCATTGAGTTCCAGATGATAATAGGAAACGTGGTGCCAAGAGATGAGCTTTATAGGCAGGGAAGTTATATATAACTTTGGGAAAGCAAACTTTGCAGAAATGAGAAAATTTGTCGAAAATGCGGATTGGAGAAAATTCAAAGAAACGAGAGATACAGAGGAAGTGGGATATTTTTCTAGACTTCTATAATTTGGGAGTGGAAAAATATGTGCCAAGAATAAGAGGGAAAGAAAACAGGAAAAAGTAATGGTTTAATAGATGTATGATAGCAAAAGAAGAGAGGGACATGGCATGGAAAAAATGGAGAAATATAAGGAGAATATAAAAGAACTAGAAATGAATATATAAGGATACGTTGAGAGGAAGAAAGGAACTTTGAAAAAGGTATAATTGACAAATGTAAGGACGAACCCAAGTTGTTTTATAGATTTGTCAGTGACAAATTGAAATAAAAGGAAGGAATAACCAGACTGAAAGTAGGAGGAGAGGTCTATAAAGATGTGCCAATGCAAGCTGAAATAATGAACAAATGTTTCCAATCGGTTTTCACTAATGAAAGGAAGTTTATGGAGGGGGAGGGAGTGACTAGAAATGTAGTGATAAAAGATATAAAAGCGGAAGTGCAGGAAGTGTATAAATTACTGGAAACTCAAGATGTAAGGAAAGCCCCAGGTCTGGATGGAATTTCTAATTGGGTACTGAAAGAATGCAAAGAACAATTGGCAGATAAGATTCACAGTTTAATTGTGTGTTCTTTGGAAGAGGGGAAAGTGCCTTGGGAATGGAAGAGGGCAAATGTGGTACCAGTTATAAGGGAGGAAACAAGGAAGAACCCTTAATTTTAGACCAGTGTCCCTAACCAGCATGGTCGCGGAATTGTGCAAAAGAATCCTGAAAGATAGATGGATAAAATATCTGGAAGAGATGAATATTTTGACTGAAAGCCAGTTTGGTTTCAGAAGTGGAAGGTCATGTGTTTCCAATTTGTTCACATGCTACAGGAGAGAGATGGTTGGGTGGATTGTGAGTATTTAGATCTGGAGAAGGCCTTTGAGAAGGTACCCCATAAAAGACTTGTGTGGAAATTAGAGCATATGGGAGGACTGAAGGGAAACCTCCTGGTATGGATGACAGTCTTTTTGAGTGAAAAACAAATGAGGACAGTAATAAAGGACAGGACATCTGGATGGAGTGAAGTAACAAGTGGTGTCCCACAGGGCTCAATGTTGGTGCCAATAATGTTCCTGATTTACATAAATGATATGGTTGATGGAGTGAACAGTTACGCAAGAGTGTTTGTTGATGATGCAAAGATATTGAGAAAGGTAGAGGTTGAAGAGAACTGTAAAATGCTGCAGAAGGATTTAGATAAGATACATGATTGGAGCCGGATGTGGGAAATGAAATTCAACGCAAAAAATGTTAAATATTGGAAATGGGTAAAAGTACCAAGAGGCCATCACTGAATTATTTGATGGGTAATGAACCAATTACAAAAGCGAGAGAAGAGAAAGATTTGGGAGTGCTGGTCCAGGATAGTTTGTCACCTGAAAAACACACAAATAAGATAGTTAGAGAGACATAAAAACTCTTGACCAATATATGAGTGGCATTTCATTACATGGATGAGGAGATGATGAAAAATTTGATAGTGGCCATGATCCACCCCAGGTTAGAATATGCAGCAGTAGTGTGGTCCCCACACAAAAAGAAAGATATAACCAAGATTGAGAGAATACAAAGAACAGCAACCAAGATGGTCCCCAGTCTGACAGATTTGCCATACAGAGAGAGGCTGGAAAGGCTGGATTTGCCTTCCTTAGAGGAAAGGAGAGGGAGGGGCAACATGATTGCAGTGTTCAGGACCATGATGGGAGTAGATAAAACTGACAGAGAAAATCTGTTTGTGTGGGATGAAAGGGTAACAAGAGGATATGGAATGAAACTAAAGAAGCCAAGGTGCTTGAAGGACATCAAGAAATATAGCTTTCCTTATAGAGATATAGACCTGTGGCATAGCCTGGACAAAGGGATCGTCCAGTCAGAAAACTTAAATGAGTTTAAAGCAAAATTTGACTTATCGAGAAATAGAGACTGGACCCCGTGAGTATAGCTCATTTCCTGTATATCACAAGTAGGTAAATACAGTTATGTAAATACACACACACACACACACACAAGAGAGAGAGAGATGGGGAGAGGCTGTAATAAAAGAAAAGAGAGAACTGCTAAGTTATGATATGTTATCACAATGAGGGAGAGAGAATTCCTCTAATAAAACTGCAAGTACAGCTATGGGTTAGTGAGGGTCCAAGGATGAGGAGGGTTAGGCATTTGGAAGTGGACATGCAGGCTGGGATCAACGACACTGCTTTTGTGGATGACTTCACATATTCTCGGCCTCAGGTAAGAGCTACCTGTACTCCTGTCTCCCTGCCTTCCGTATCCCAAGGAGGAGAGTTGATTGTATTGTTATTATTTCTCTCCTCACACTTTCCATATCCCAAGGAGGGGAATTGTTTATGTTATCCTTTACTCCTCTCCCAGCACGTTCCATACTTCAGGGAGGGGAGGTGTTTATTGTGTAGTGTATGTTATTATTTACTTCTCTTCTACCCTTTACATATCCCAAGGAGGGTTGTTGTTTATACAGTCATTCTTTGCACATACTAAGGAGGTATGTTAAGTAATTCTTTGCACACCCTAAGGAGGGATGTTGGTTATACTGTTATTCCTTACTTGGATGTGTGCAGGCAGAAATATTACTTCAAGTGAAACAGTTCTAAAATGCATGTCTGGTTCATGACTGAGTGGTTAAAAAATACCAAAAAATATTCATTTATGACTTCAAACAGCTGTTTAATGAGAGATGAGGAACTTTAAGTGAAGATTTAGCATTAATTCATGATTAACTAAATAACTTAAAATGAAATATAATGAGGACAAACTACAGAGGTTTAAAAAAATGTGGAATAATTTGAAATGTCCATTATTTCTCTGTTTTCAAATAAGCATTCTTTTCTTTTCAGGTTTTGGTGATGGGAATATGCTATTCAACGTAAGTGAAGTAGAAGTTTCCAGCAAAAATGGTTTTCACAACAGAGCAGAAAGTCAAAATTGTACATTTCTTGGGAGCAGCAGCAGTGGGACTTATTTGGGCTTCTGATGGCAGAGTTGTGCATGGCAGGAGTGTTGGCTTGTGTCTTTGCAGCTGATGCTAGATGTTCACTGTTACCCTTGTGTGTGCTGTGGATAGTACTGCTGCTGTCACAGTGGTTGACAGCCCTCACTGTAACATGGTCTTTAGGTGCATCTCGTGTATGGACCTTGAATTTTCAGCAGAAACAATGTCAGACTGTGATTTATGATTTTGTGTCATACCAGAATTGGATTTTTTGACTTTCTGCATTGTTGTGGAAGCCATTTTTGCTGGAAACTTCAACTTCACTTACGTCGAATAACATAATCCAATTACCAAAACCTGAAAAGGAAAAGGGTTGAGCTTAGAAAACAAAGAAATAACATATTTGAATCCTTCTCCTTTTCTTTTTTTTTTTTTTTTTTTTTTTTTTAACCCTCTGTATGTTGTTGGTTAATCATTTCCTCACCCTTTTCATATCTCAGGGAAAAGGAGCCATCCACACTGGAACCATGGAATCGGCTGCCTTGGCCATTGCCAATAATGCACAGGTTGCCAGGATTCGACGAGAACTTTTCCCAGAGCCCCTTCCTAAGCCAAAGTTCAAGGTTGCTAAGAAGTATGTATGTAGCTTTTCTCCCCTCCCCCCACTGTGATAACAATTTTTATTTTATTTCTTCTGTCTCCAGCTTATTTAGCTTGGGAAAGATCTCATGCTGAATGTGTTAAAGAAGGCTATATCTAACCCCTCTAGTTTGAAAAGTTTCCTTTAAGCTTAATGAGCATGTGGCCTACTTCTTTGGGCAAGCTTCAGTTAGTTCTCTTTCTGTTAATTTTTTTTCTTACTAGACCCTTCTTCAGTGTATACATAAGTGGGAAAAGAGGCCTGGTTGACGAAGATGAAATTGTTGATAAAATAATCGAGTTGGCAAGAATATACAGTAGCAAATAGCCAAAGACATCATCATATTAAAGTAGTTAAACTGAATGCTGCTGATGGTGTGTAAAGGGTTAGTCAGTCAATGTATTTGTGTATGTGGGAATAATAGGAAGTTTTGTGAAACAGCATGTTTCTACATAAACAGCACTTCCCTCACCACATGGCTTCATCTTATATGAAAAAGCCATTAACCAGTTTTTACCGTATTCCTCATAGTTTTGTGACAAATTTGTTTAATTTTTTATTGCTTGTGAAGGCTCCAGCATGCTTGCGTGCATCATCCTTGGTCATCTGATGATGCCTTTCCACACTGCTTGATCTCTGATAACCTTCCTATTCAGTCCCTTATTCCTGTGTACCTCGTCCCAAGTCTTTTTTTATCTGCCTTTCACAAGGCTACCCTCGATGTTCACACTTCTCACCTTCCGCTCCCAATCTATCATCCTCAAACCTCTCAACAGGCACAAACCATCTGAATCTACCCTTCCTCTTCACAACACCAATACCTTCAAGTGATCTTTCAGATGTTAAAGCACTATAGTGGTATATAAATGAAAATAAAATTACTACAGTAAATTAAATTGAAAACATCTGTGTAAGGCTGATAGGGAGGGAGGGAGTATGGTTGGGGGAAGCATATACTGAGGAAAGAAGGAAAAAAAGAGAGGAGGAGACATGACAGAAGAAGGAAAGAAGAGACAGTTGAGAAAGGAAAGAAAAAAGTCTGAGGAAGAGAAGAGAAAGAGATAAACTGTTTAAGGGACCATAGCAGCAAAGATAACCTTCGTGCTACAGTACCACAAGGGTCACTGAAGAGGAGGGAGTGAAAATGTTTCTGACAGAGTAAACAGAATTGTACCAGCTCAGATAAAGAGAGACATACATTTTCTGTTTTTCCTTTTATTAATTTTTTTTTTATTCATTTCTTCAAAGATGACAGGAAACGAAGGAGAGAAGAGAAGAGTAAGAGAGAAAAGAGATAGATGAGAGAGGGGAGAAATAAAAAGAGGAGAAGTAAAGGAGAGAAGAGAAAAAAGATGAAAGAGCAATGGGGAGGAGGTGAGAGTGGCACCTACTTGCTACCAAAAAAGTTAAAACAACTTCCTTCCCTTACAAAGTTACCCTTGTGATACTGTGGCACTGGGTATACTATTATTGTCTTGGCTTTGCTGCTCTGATCCTTTATGTAGTTTATCTGCCCATTTTTCAGTTATGACTTATTTTAGTGTGTAAGGTCCCTCCCTCCCTCCCTCCCTCCCCCCCCCCCTCCCTCCCCCCCCCCCTCCCTTCCAAGTGCATATATTGTAACTCTCCCTTGCAAGTGCATATATTGTAACTCCAGTGGGGACAGTTCTTATTATGGTCAAAAACACCCCTTCAGAAAATATCAGTTAACATGAAATTGAAATTGGCCCATCTAGGACCCATTTCCACCCATCCTGCCACCTTTGCTAAAATCCTTAGCCTTTTTCTAGTTTTTTCTAGTTTTAGCTGTGCTGCACACACACACACACACACACACACACACACACACAGTGGTAGCGTTCTCGCTTGCCATCTGGTAGACGGGAGTTCGCGCCTCGCTCAGGTTGCGAAAAGTTTCACTGACGAAGTGGGTGGTTACTGTCCCCCTTGAGCAAGGGGATGGATGTGTGCGTGTGTGAAGGTCACAGCCTTGCCCATAGATCGGACTATATGAGCTCTCAGCTCCCTTCCGGGAGGGTAAAAGCTGACGATCACTACCATCAAGTGATCCTGACCGACCGGTGAGTTACACACACACACACACACACACACACACACACACACACACTCACAGGATTATAGTATATTAGGTGGCTGTTGGGGCCTTGGTACACAGTTTTTAAATAGTTGTGGATTTTTGTTATTCATGCATGTATCTGTTCCCTAAACCTGCAAAGAATGAGGAATGACTACTTTGTGAATGATGCACTCTGGCTGAAGGGGTTAATCCATTTAGTAAAGTGTAAGCTTCTTTCTGTAATTCTGGCCATTGCCAGATGATTTTACTTTGCTAAGGAGATATGTGGTATAGAAAAAGGTTATTGGAGAATGTTTCTAATTCCTTCACTACCAGACATATCTGGTAAGTCATATAAGATCAGTTAGTGGTTGCAGGAATAATATTGTGCTGAGGGATTTAGTTTTGTGCTTAGGTCCTGTAATTTGCAAAGCATTTTTAATTGATGTTTTTGCAGTGTCTGTTTGACTGTTGCTTTTATTGTACTGTTACAGTCAATTTACAATAGAAATATGTTTAGCAATGTGTTTTTAAGTGCCATCTTTCCTATGCAGTGTATTAGGATACTGAAGTCTCAACTACCTCTCACCCATCACAGAGGGCTACATAGGAATAATGAAATGGGTTTGTGGGGCATACCAATGCCAACTGATGAGCCAGTGGTGTACCGGACACAACACTACCGCCACACTGTCCTTAAACAGCGTCCAGTGCAATTTCAGCAGTTCCTTGGAGTGCGTAGTTTCTTCCAAGGGGCAGGACTTCTCCTTGGCATAGCATACTTCGTACTACTTTGCTACTTCTCTTGGACACGCAAGTTGCTTCTGAAGGTATGGTAGACATACATTTTACTTTTTTTTTTTTTTTCAGCGTGAATGGACATGAAAAAAAGTGGCAAAGTGTAAGAGATGAAAAAGAAGAATGCTAACTACTGAAATAGAAATAGGAGGTAGAGGGAAATATTAATTTGAAAAATGATAAATGGAACTGATGAGAGTGGAGCAGAGTTAAACATTATTAAAGTATGTGTCTGAGAATGTGATTGGGAAAGTTAAAAATGTAAAAGCTTTTAAGTGTTTGGGGGAATTATGCCAGAAAGCCTGGATAAATAGTGATTTACCAGTGAGTTGAACAAGGCTATGATTGTACCCTTGTATAAAACTGTAGATGACCAGAGTGATTGCAGAGTAATGTGCAATAAGTGTGCTAACTGAGTGTCATTGAAAAGTTACACACACACACAGTAGTGTGTGTATATATATATATATATATATATATATATATATATATATATATACAGTAGGCGCGGAAAGTATTGACGTTTTTTTGCCGACGTCATTCTTTTTCGTGTTAAGTGAAGTAGGGTCAATACTACCCTCCCCTGTGATGCGAAATGAGCAGACGCTTTTTCAACTGGAGCTGGCAACCCTGCTTGATAGGTTTGGCACCACAGGAGCAGGCTCAGTAATGTTTGGGCAGCCACAGGAGGAGGATTGTCTCTGTGTGTGATGCACCACGAGGGCATGTTTTGACTCAAATAACACAGTTATTTGGTTACCTACCACATTCTCATCATGCCTAAAGTAACCACAAGCAAGGACAAAC